>CAEGAE010050222.1:0-44536 GCA_903067095.1 Girardinus metallicus
AACCTGCGACTACCGGCATGAGGACTAAAGCCTCCATATGTGGGTTGTGCTTTGCACCTGCGCCACCACAGCACCCCATTAATTTGTATTTTATATAAAGCATACTAGTAATACTAAGCATAATAGTAATACATGATAAATGATATACAATTTCCCCAACAGTAATTTCACCTCTATTCTTCTGTGTCAGATCAGCATCGGCTGATACTCATAAACATCTGTATCAGTGTTGGAAACGAAACTATACTACAGATTACCCCAGGAACAGAAAAATCACAGGAACATCACAGTGGATCCCTGGTATTTGCAGGAGACAGGGGTCACATTCACCGAATACCTAAAATCTATAGTTGAGACCCCTTCTACGAACTCTCATAACTGCCTATTTTAATAGTTCAAATACTAAATATACCTTAATATAAGCATATATGCACATTGGAACCACACTACCACTAGCACTAGCAGAAGCTAACGTATAGTCTTCCATGTAACTGCTCTTGACGTGACAGTTAGCACTAAGGTAAATGGTTTAAACGGCACTGCTTTGCTAATGCTTTGCTAATGCCAACCAACAAGTAGCATTGTAGCTGGTTTCCAGTTTCAGTTTACAAAATTGCATATGCTCCAAAACCCCCCCCAAAAAAACTGAGATCCTGGAATGTATTTGATGTTCCAAACTAAAATTTGTAGGTTGATCTAGTCAGAATTGATTGGATAATGGATGAAACTAAGTACACGAAGAAAATTTGTTATGAACACAGACCTGTTAGAACCTGTAAGATAATCACCCACAGTAGCAGAGCTTAGATCAAAGACAAAGTACTGGAATGGCTCAGCACAACTGAAATCTGATTGTAAATCTGGGGAACATGACATCAAAGGAAGCCTTGATGTTTGCAAATGTTCCATAATTTAAGGAAAACTGTTCTTTTCACTTACACTTATGCCTCACTTTGTGTTTTTGTTGTATTTATGTGACAAACTGAGAAGCGGTTCAGGAATGGTTTTGCAGGACAGAGCATGCAGATAAAACCACGGTCAGTAGGACCCTTATCTGTTTCACAGCAACACACTGGAGACTGTCAGTCGGTGGAAAAACTACGTTGGCTGTTTCTTGAGCCATTTCTCCTGTTTTTTGTGGAAACCACTGCTGACTCTTCGCTTCCACAAGCTTGTTGCTGAATTGCATTTAGCAAATTCCTTGCATTCATCTGTGAAGAATGTGCAACAACAACCACTCTGCAAGAGGTCATAGTACTTTCTAAAATACTTATGAACAAGGAATTGCTTTTGCCATGAAAAACAAAACTGCATATCTCCAACAATGGTTTAAAAAGGATACATAACAAATGTGTTCACCAGATTTATTCCTGCAGGGTCTGGGAGTTGAGAGTTTTAGTTGCGAAAGGCATTTATGGTCATAAAAAACAATATTCTCAATGAATTTAGCTGTTAAAGCTCATTCTGCATTTTTTTTCAATCATCCTGAAACCCAACTAGAAAAAGCAACACCAACTTTTGCTAATGTGTGCAGTACTTTAACTTCCCTTCTACTCGCTTCATTTATATCACATATATTTCATTGCCTAAAACAGAATTTATTTTTTGAAATAGCCCCCACAGAGAAAAACTCAAGGACCAAGTTAAGTGGCTGAATACATGCAGAAGGATAACCAAGCCATTTGATCTGTAAGGGTCTGCCACCAGTACCAGAGGGCGGTGCTGTGGGTGTGAGTAATTGACAGTGCTCAGACCCTCCCCCTGGCTCTGATTGGTTGTTGCTGACTGAACAAATAATTTCTGCAAATGGCAGTATGACCTTTTCACAGATTATCTGCCTCATATTCTACTGTCAGAACATAGAGAGAGTTTTAACTAAGATGTAAAAATATAAGCACTTTTTTTATAAAACTTATGTACTGAAAAATTAATTAATTAATCTCTGCTGACTTTGTACTTTTACTCAGTACACTCGAACACAAACATATGTACTTTCTACTCTATACATTCTCAAAACTGGGTCATAACAAAACTGGGTCATTTATCAATGTCAATATGAAGAAACAGTCGTAACAAACAGGGAAAAATCATTTGCACCAAATAAAGGCGTCCAGTTGGATCACGGTTTGTTTTACAGTGAACAACATTAACAGCGATGTGGATGAAGACGGCGAGCTGGGAAACTGCGGACGACGATGGAAAACATTCAGAGAACAAATCATTCCCCATCTTTGGTCTTATAACTCTTCATTGATGCTGACTCCAAGAATAATATACATTAAATGTTCTGTGTGCTGCACTATCAACCATGAGAAACTGCTGTTTAAAACCTCTTAGTCAAATCTGAAAAACAGAATACTCAAAAAAAATTATAGCCTGCGCTGAAAATGGATTTAATTTCATGGCAGGTTGTAAGCAAAAGAGTACCTGAAACTTATTTTGTAGAGTTATTAAAAAACAAAGTTATTTTGTATTATTTAAGATGAAAATAGTTTTTTTTTACTTTTAGTTCATTTCAGAATCTCTTGAAATTTTAATTAGAGGAATCCAATCTGTACTTTTACACACTTATCTGTACTTTTACTAAGCAAAAGAATGTGAGTACTTTCACCAGATCTGCCTGTCATAAAGTGTAGGATTTAACTCCAGATGGAAGGTGATGTTAAGATTCATCCATCCAACCCAGTGCTGTCTGCTACGTCTGCGGGGAATTTTCTGTGTCTATTACTGGTTTGGCAACGTGTCAGAAGTTCCAGTAACAGCCTGATAACATTATAACTGCCACCACTTAAAGCCTCTGATTCTTCTATATGCTTCTTACAAATTGAACTGAAACACAAATAGCTGCTCTGGTTCTGAACCAAATTGCATCTAAATTGGACCATTCCCTCTGGGAGTTTAACTTCACTGGATGTATGGAAAAGAGTGTATAAAAAACAGTGATCCACAAGATTGTTTTGTAGGTTAATGTCTAACATAGAACTTCTCAATTATAAATAGAACACACTGCCAATTGCATTTTTGTCAGCGATGAAATCATTAAAAGTGAAAAACAATGCAGTTCTTGTTGGAGTGTCTTGAAATATGTCATTTAAGTTTCTTGTAAGTTTTTTCATTAGGCCCTTGAATAATTAAAAAACTTCAAATATAGGAAAAATGAAATAATAAGTTCTACATATTCCTACAATCTCTGAAAAAATCTAAGCAGATTAGCTTCAGATTACATTTTCATACATAAAAAATTGAAAATGCATAAATTATAAGTACTAAGTGAAAAAAGTAAAAATATTGACATTAACTCGACTCAGTAATTCCAAACCCAAGTCATGCACTTATTATGCATGACTGACTTGTCAGATTTTTTTGATGAGTATTTTCAATTGCATTTAAATTTTATGCAATTTAAATAATATTCAGCAAGTTGAACTCAGAATCTATATTGTGCCATCACACATAAAGCAGATGGATTCATTTTTCTCTGCAGTGGAAAAACCAATAACTGTAGTCTCAACTACTCATAACAATGAAAGTAAGTGATTTCATTTAAATTATGAGCTAGACTCTTGTGTTCGTTTTGGTTTATTTACCCAGAATGCCTTTAGCTTTAGTCCACTTCCTGCTTTTGGAGTGGCCGCTGGTCCATTTGCATTCCACATAAGCATTCAAACCGCTTTAACCCGGCAGACCAGAGTTTGCGTTTTTGGTCCAGATCAGCGTTTGAACACACATTCATACTCTGCAAACAAACCGAACTTTCAGACAAACAAATTTACAGTTTGATTAAAGTGGATTGAACAGGGCTGATGTGAAGGCGCTTTAAGAAACCTGTCCCAACAGACTGTGGCAGGCAAATCATTTATTGTAAGGAATTTAATCGTAGCATTATGGCAGATATTAAAATGGGACTGGATTCTGAAATTTGACAATCCACAGTCTTATTGTTTGTCAAATGCATGTTTTCCCTGCTTTTCTGCCTCTTCTACATGCTTTTATGCACACAGCACCAACCCACAATGAGTCTAACACCTACGCCCATTACTCCACCACGTCCCAGTTTCCCCACTGGAAAGCCTTTCTGGGGCAGAGTCACAGTGCAGAAAACTGGCTCTACCACCATCAGTATCACATCTGTTCTATTGTCTGCATGTCCATTTTCTTCTTGCATCCCAGCAGGGCTTACCTGGACCACGGCAACACCTTTGAAGACCTTGATGTGTTGTCAAAGGGAACCAACACATACACAAGGTAAAAAAAAAAAAAGAAAAGTTCAATCAGTTGAGTTAAGCTGTCAATTTTGTGTCTCATTTGGTAAGTTTATAAAACAGTTTAGATACGTTAGATTGTAAAATAAATAAATAAATAAATGAGCATGAACTTTTATTCATGCTCATAAAATTCAGGCTCTACATATTCAGGCTGAATATGTAGAGCCTGAATATGCTCTACATATTCAGGCTTCTTTTCTGAAGCCTGAATATGTAGAGCACCTGTTTCAGAATGAACAATGTGGAATCCATAACTACAAGAGAGAACTGGGCCTGCCTCAGCGTGGGAGTGTGTTATTTTATTTTCATGTCTGTACCAAAGAGTCATCCCATTTTCTTCAGACTGGATGAGGCTGTACAATATCTAAAATGGGATAAAAAGGGGAAAAAAAAAATAATGGGATCCCTTTTACCGTCTTTTGTCACGAGTAAAAGCAAGCTGATAAAAGGCTCCATTTCCTTTGAGGTCACATATAGCTCAGACCGTCCTTGAAAATGAGACTAAGATATAACCTGTCATTTAGAGGTTTTATGGGATTTCTCACTTTTTGTAGCATTTTTAGCTCTGGCAGAGTTAAAGCATCACGACTACCGGTCGAAATGACACGATTTGTTTGTCAGCAAACCTTTTTTTACTGCACATCCCCAAGAGGCGGCTGGAACAAGTATGTGATGAAGTATACAGTAGGCGTTTGTCGCCATGTCCCTTTGGTTTAGGTCAAACGATGGAGTCATTTAGTAAAGATCCAGAGGTTAATTAGGCCGGCACATTAATCTGAGTCTTCAGGTGGGCCGTGATTCACAGTGGCAGCTGCACTGCAGCTCACCTGACCTGACTTGTTTGTGTGTTCGCAGCCCACCCCCCATCTGAGAACCGCATGGATTACTTCTGTTCATTTACACACGACACACTGCACTCGCCTCCACACACACACCTTAGGAAGACAAGGTCTGCAGGGTTCAGGCTAATAACACGTAATAATGATTTATGTCAGCGTTTCTCAAGTATTTTCTGTCAAGCCCCTCTTAGGGATCACACATCTCAAACTTCTGAGAATCTGATATTTATTAATTGATCTGTTCAAGCCACCGGCACCAGCGTTCAATGACCTGATTATTGAAACAGATTAATTAAAATGATCTACAAAAACTTAAACCTAAAGTTGCTGTGGTCATAAATTCATCCGAACTCTACACCAGGCTGCGTTAAAATGAGGAACACGGAGCATCTTGAGAAGAAATAATTGGTATCGGTTTTTTCAAGTAAGATGCTGTATGTTAACTTTTAACATACAACATCAAATTATTATCAGCAGCAGGAATTTGGAACGCTTAAATAAAAAGTCTTTATTTCAAGACAAAATGTAGTCCATATAATTTAAAAAGAATGAAGAAAGACAATTATAAAGTCCTGCTTGTCCTGCTCTCCTGCCCCGACACATCATGTCCTGTGCTATTTGAGAAGTATTGATTCGCACAAGGGCTGCACACTGGATCAGTTGGTAGCACTGTTGCCTTGCAGCAAGAAGGTCCTTGGTTTGGTTCCCGGCCTGGCGTCTTTCTGCATGGAGTTTGCATGTTCTCCCTCTGCATGGTGGGTTCTCCAGCTTCCTACCACAGTCCAAAAACATGACTGTTAGTAATAATTGGCCTCTCCAAATTGTCCCTAGGTGTGAGTGTGTGTGTGCATGGTTATTTGTCTTGTCTGTCTCTGGTTGCCCTGCGACAGACTGGCGACCTGTCCGGGGTGTACCCCGCCTCTTGCCCGGAACGTTACCTGGAGATAACGTTAGAACCAGCACCTCGCATCCCCACTAGGGGCAACAGTACAGAAAATGGATGGATGGATGATTCACATAAATCACTGTACAATGTGTACTTCAATTAAATATAGTCTGGATAATTACATTTTTTTTTTTTACTTTTTTTGGTGTTAGTTCTCACCTCACCAGGCAGGTGAACACAAAACCAAACTAAATGTCTGATGTTTACATGGTTATAGGGAAAACTTTCTCCATAATGCTGAGTAATCACATTCTCATGATGTGACACTTCTTTAGCCATGTAATGTGAGAAAAGAAATTTAAAAGTGTTCTAATTTAGTCCTTATGTGAAACAGATTTTTCAAACTGAGGTTTTTAGGCAAACCAGAGTTTGATTTTCTGGTCCTGATCAGAGCTCAATGACACATTTACACCTCCCCAAGCAAAACGGACCAATGTGCAGCAGAGTGAAGCTTAAAAATTTAGTTTTTATGGTTTATTTATAATATTTGATATTTGTTTGTATACATTTTTTAATATATCAAAAAAGCTGTCATGTTGTGGTCCTGTCTCCGCTGTGCTTGTCAGTCCACTTCCTGCTGCTGGACTGTTGATGGCCTCACCAGTAAAGGTTGTTTTACTTGCATAACCTCAGTTCTAAAAGCTGAGCTCACCCTTTTAAACATTACAGACCAAGGTCTTTGAGAAATGTTTCAGATTCTCTATTCACTGTCTTTTGAATTATTTTCTTTTTCTACTTTTTATTTTAAATGGTTGCAAGAGACTTTTATATATTCTTCAATGAAACGATGAAGTGTTTTGTTTTTTTGTTTTTCAAATTTGAATTCAGTGCCTCCAGTCATTACAGATTATCTGAGGCCACTAATGATAAAAGTCCTACAAGGGTTCAGTGACTGCATAGGAATATAAATGTTGAAGGAGCAAGGCCTCCTGTGTTATAAATCAAGCGCTGACCCCAACCTGTTCCAAGGAAAAACTAGTTATGCAGATGAGAGTCCACACTCCCTGATTCAGCTTGGATGATACAGGAAGGAGGAAAAGTGGCTTCTCAGCCACAGAGGAGCAGTTCTTCTTTTCTTTTTACTTGCTGTAATTTAAAAGTATGAGGGGACTTCAGTACATTTAGTCCCCCTTTAGGTAGCTGACATTAATTCTTCTTTTTGCTGTGAGATCTGCTTTCCAGTTTAACCAAAGTGACCTTCAACATAATAAGATTTGTGTCAGAGATCCTAAAAGCCTCTGGATCTTTCCCGGATTTGTGGTTTGACAACAGAACCAGGTTCATGAAATCTAAAGACAATTCCTTTGAGTTCACCGCTTTGTTTCTGCTCTGGTGTGCACAGTCAACTCTGAGATCTTTTATAAAGTGTTTCTCATTCAGTCAATTGAATGGTGCACTTAAATCAAGTTCCAGATTGCACTCGCACCATCCATGTTTGGTCAAGGTTTAATCAAAGTCTAGTTCTTTTTTATTTCCATAGAAGGTCCGGTTTGCTTGGGGAGGTGTAAATGTGTCATTGAGCTCTGATCAGGACCAGAAAATCAAACTCTGGTTTGTCTAAAAACCTCAGTTTCTGTTTGGATGAAGTGAACTGTGTTGTGGTTTGAATGCATACATGAACACCAAGCACACTGGAGACTGCTCCCAAAGCAGGAAAAGGAGTACAATGCAGGGCATTCTGGGTAAATACACCCAAAACAAGTGCATAAGAGTCGTGTTTTTTTTTTTACCAAAGCCAAAAGAGAAATCCAACAACCTCTAAAATGTGACAGACATTGTAAAGAAGGAAGTATCATTCCGTGTTTTCTTCAGTGGTTCTTGATGTAGCACAAGAGAAACTTTAAAAAAAATTTAACTCTGAAATTGTTTTATTAATGTCACATATTTTCAAGAAAAAATATTGAATATTCCCCTCATGTTCAGAAGTTGTAAATACTTCAGAAAAAACATATTCCATGATCATAGAGATACGTTTAAAATAAGAGAACTCAGATATTCTCTGACGTCATAAAGTCAGAAATCTGTAAGCAAAGTTGTGACAGAAAAATCACGGAAGTCCTTTATGAATGTCGTGGTAAAGTCAGGAGATGTGCATCTGGACGGTTGATCTGATCTGGTAGATCTGGGAACTTCTCCATGCAGCCATGTTGCTGCTTCTCCTTCACTGTCTGTATTCTGGATCCTACTCAAGATGTTCAGGGTGAAGAGACCGTTTACCTGGGAGATGTTGTTCTGACACAGAAAAAATTCCCATCAAACTTTTACATTTTGGAAAATGACCCAATGTGCACTTTTTGGCTCAAAATTTCTGACTTTAAAATATTAAGAGAATATTTTAGTTTTATATTGTACATTTCCTTTAATCATAAAAAAATGTAATTGTATTCTGGTAGATGATTTTTCAACATCAGAGAATTTCCAGGTTTTTTTTTTAATTACTGTAATGAAAGTCATCATTCACAAGTTTATTAGCTCCAAAATTTACTTCATATCTTATTAGTTTTCTTTTATCTGCAATAACTAACACTGTTGTACTCTATAAGTGTGAAGCTTTAACTTGAATTTTTACTCGGACCACAAAATTATCTGACGCATTTCTGCATATTTATCATGCATTTAGAAGATTTCAGATATGCACTGCAAAAATAAAAAAACAAATCAGCAAAAATGTTCCATTCTACAGAAGAATCTGCAATAGGTGAATTCACAAAACCTAAACCGCCAATACGCAGAGGTCTCACACTTTTACAGTTTTTTTTTTTTATGTTGTTTTTGTACAGTAATATTCCAAATGTAGCACCAGTGGCTACAAACTAAAGAAGATGGAAAATGTCATAGTGGCTGCTGATGTTTCTTATCCAACACAACCAGGGAATTAGCTGCAGAAGCTCTTGTCATTAGTTTTTGCCCCGTTTGTAGAGATAGATATACCATGATGGCTGTAAATATAAAGGTTAAAGCTCCTCTCTGCTTCTACTGTGAAAAGAAGGCTTACTTAGCAAACCCACTTTAGATAAATGGGAAGCTATCAGCGGTTGAGTCATCAAGATGTGCCTAATTCAGTCCGCACTTCATTAAGACAAAATCCCACCATATGCTCTCCCTCAGCATCCAACGGCCCGCATCACAGATGTGGAGTTTGTGGCTCCTTAAGGTGCTGTCATCAGCACTTAGATATATTAGATACAATGTCAAGGTCAATGATGCTCACCTGGTCTGAATGTAATCAAATTCTCATAGATTCTGACTCCGTTAGATTAGACATTAGATGGACAAGATGGGGTTTTGTGCTTTCACAGCAAAAAAAAAAAAAAAAAAAACTAACAAAAAACAGATCATGTCGAATGTCCCCTACCAGCCTGGGCTACTTTTTTGTAGCATCTATGCTCAACATTAAAGGGATGTGTATTTGAAGAATTTAGAATCAAATTGAAGTTGCTTAAGTGTGTCACCAAAAATGAGAGACATTCCAGAACCTTAGACTCTAGAAATGTTTTATCTGTTATGACTTCAACAGGGGGCTGCACAGTGGCGCAGTTGGTAAAGCTGTTGCCTTGCAGCAACAGGGGTTCGATTCCCGGCCCGGGGTCTTTCTGCACGGAGTTTGCATGTTCTCCCTGTGCATGCGTGGGTTCTCTCCGGATACTCCGGCTTCCTCCCACAGTCCAAAAACATGACTGTCAGGTTAATTGGCCTCTCTAAATTCTCCCTAGGTGTGAGTGTGTGAGTGCGTGGTTGTTTGTCCTGTGTGTCTCTGTGTTGCCCTGCTACAGACTGGTGACCTGTCCAGGGTGTACCCCGCCTCTCACCCAGAACGTAGCTGGAGATAGGCACCAGCAAACCCTCCCGACCCCATTAAGGGACAAGAGTGAACAGAAAATGGATGGATGAATGGATGGACTTCAACAGTTATCTTTATTGTAGCGCTTTGAGTTTCTCTTGTAACAAAGCTTTATTGTCAACAAACATGGTCAGTAGTCCACTGAAGTTGAAAACACACAATTTCACAATTACAGTGTTTCTATTCAATTAGAAATGCAATTAAAATCACGCAGGAATAAGTTGGTTCACGCTTTAAATCATTAAAAAGTATGTCACTCCATCATCCTCTCACTACTTCCTGTCTTTTTCTTCATGGTTTGATCATGTGACTTGTGTGATGTGAAAATTGTGTTTCCATGATTTGCAAAATAAACCCGTTTTGATATTACCTAGTGCGGAAGCTGAATGTTCGTTTACCAACGTCAGAATATTGACTCTGAACATTCACTCAGCATGGTGGGGAAAAAACGTTGTTTTTTTTTATCATTTAAATCTTTAGAGCAGTTGAAATGTTTTGTATAGTTTTGGTATTACTAGTGTTTGCTCCATTCTCTCAAACCCATAGCCAGGCACAGCAGATGGCCAGTCATGCTATTTTCTATTTCAACTATCATGTTATTTCTCTCCACTGTCGCCACATGCTTGCTTATGATTGCTGGCGTTGATACAGTGAAGTCAGCTTGGCTTCATGTAATGGAAAATGTTTTAGCCACAGACTTTGCAATCTGGACTTGACTGTATCATATTAAAAAGATTTGCTGACCTTACTGCAGCTAAACTAAATGGAAATAATGAAGACTTTTTTTCTTTTTTTTTTTTTTTTACATATTCAAATGTTTGAAAAAGTTAAAACTAAAAATATTGTATGAAGGAAACAATTCTTGTGTGGACAAAAATATAATACAAAATACACTGCAAATAATTATTTTTACCCAGACTGTCTACTGTGACATAAAAGCAAGTCACACCATTTTGACCCACTTATGGAAAAGTGTAGAGTCCATTCACTTGTGAATTTGTGAAAAAACAAAACAACAAAAATAAACAAAGATATCTCTGAAGGAGTAAATACTTCTTCCCACAGTCCTATTAATCATGGATTAAGTGAAAATCAATGATATTGTCCTGATGATTGGCGCCTGTCAAACCCTTGGAGTTGCTTTGCCACCTGCATTAGTAGACTTGAATGGCAACCCCAAAGCTGCCATCAATAACACAATAGTTTAGCCTCAGATAAAAATGACAAATGCACTGGCTTTCCTTCAGACCCCGGTTCAGCCAACCATTTATTTTAATATTTCAGTGACTACCGGGCAATATCGTTAATCACTGTTAGAGGGTAGATAGGCAGGGAGGGATGGCAGACAGAAGGAGAGTGGTGGGGCCGGGGCCGGGGCAGGGACAGGACGGGCTGACGGACGACGATGGAGACGGAGGAATGGGTTCGGGGAATGCCACTTCTCATTGGGGAGGCCGTTGCTCATCTGTCGCCGGCTCATCGGGGCATGGCTAAAGGCTCCCGTTCAGTCAAAGCGCTCTCCTGTACGCATGACATTTCAATTACACAGCAAGCTCTCATACCTCTCTACACAGACAGATAAGCCCAAATGCCACACACAGCACACACACGCAGAAACACATATTAAAATACTGTACTGATGGGCTGAGACACTTGGGTGTACTCTATGAAAACATTTCAGCTGCAAAAACAGATATTTCAATATTGAGACATGTAACCTTTAGTCTGATAGCAGTTTCAGTTTGGGTGACGAACAATAAGAGTTTACACAGGGTGCGTGGGGGTGTGCGTGTGTTTGTTTGTAATGCCTTGTGGGGACGATTTTCCTGACATATACTATTCTGTGGGGACCAATTGCTCCTTGTGGGGACTGAAACCTAGTCCCCACAAGGGGAAACGCTGTTTTTGGGTCAGGGGTCAGATTTAGGACTAAGGTATGAATTGAGTTTTGGTTAGGGTTAGGGTAAGGGTTAGGGTAAGAGTAAGGGTTGGGCTTTAGAAATGAATGGAAGTCAATGGAAAGTCCCCACAAAGATAGCCGCGCATGTGCGTGTGTGTCTGTTTGGGGCATGCAGCCACAGTGGCCCAGTCTAAATCTCGGCTTGAAAATTGATGTTCTCAGATGTTCACTATCCGATCTGACTGAACATGAGAAGCACTTGCTGGTAGGAAGAAGAAAAAAAGTCCCAAGATGTGCAAAGCTGGTGGAGACATACAGTAATTGGAAAAAAAAAAACCTTGTGCTGGTGTTTTAATAATGGGCAAGTGATGAATCATCAAAGCCTTCATTCTCTTTGGGGAAGGCTTTGACTGGACCCTCAAATTGAAAACGTGAAATGTTTTCATTTTATTTTATCTCCTTGTCGCAAGTCATGTTAAGTGTGAGTTATGTGCTTGTATTAAAACAGGTTTGTTTTCCTGGCAGAGTGCAGATTATATTGTTAATGTATTTTGTTGTCCGGTCCACAGTACAGCAATATGGAGGCTGCTTAGACCTGATGAGGAGACAGGAAGTAACTCAGCCTGCTGACTGAGACGAGTAGCCAATCAGAAAGCGAGGTCATGGAAACAAGGAGGAGCATTCTACATAAAGAAAACCAAACAGCCGCTATGATGAACCAGAACGTCTGGTGGACGATAGAGATGTCTTTTTCTGTTGATGTTTTCCTTCTGTTAAACAATGTCCACAAAATATTCCCATTGCTTCGTCCCAGTCGGCCATGTTTGTTTACTCTGAACTCACGTTTGATCTCGGGAGGTTTTGCAAGATTTCCCGTCCGAAATCTTAACGTTGGTGAATGAAATCGGTTCATGTGTGGTTGTGTTGCTTTTGTACGCTGCACGACCAAACCTCTTTTAACTCAGATGTTTTTATTGCCGTGTGTGAGATCCCCGTAGTTATGAAAATTGGCCAGTACTTTTAAAATCTAGCCATGTGAACCAGGCATTAGGTATGAAATAGGACAATGTGACGTCAAGAAAATATTTCCCTTTGCATCAGCAACACCAATCTACTTTTCCACCTGCATTTAAAAGCTTTTGAATCCATTTCATAGACCAAGTTGACTTGGAAGTTCAACTCAGAGTTAAGTCTAATCATCCTGTGTTTTCCCAGTGAAAGGAAGGTCAACATTTAGCATGCATTCATGGAACTGATGGCTCTGACAGGATTCCAAATATCCTGAGGCAAATCCGCTGCTGGATTGTGGGATACACAGAGTTGCTTTGTAGTGCAATCATGTCTCTGGAAGCGCTCCATCTTTTCCTTCCAGGAGAAATCGTCTTGACAAAAACAACACAAGACAAACAAGACAAGAGAACGACAAACCTGCTGTTGCCGCTTCTTCAGGATGAGGAGTGCTTGCCATGATTGTGTGATGCAGACCGGATGTGACTGCACAAACGTTTCCTTTTCACAGTTTCATTCAGGCAGTGTAGAGCAGGCCAGCTTGGAAAACACAGAGCGATGAGGAAGGCAGTGCTAAGAAAAAAAAACATAGTATTTATGGAACAGCTCTGCTTTGAGTCTGTAAGTTGCAGATAAATGTGATAATGTGACAATATAGAATTGTTGAAATGTCAATCTGCCGTCATTTTTAAAAGGATTTACTCTGTTATTATAATCTCTAGAACAAATGGGACCTCACCAGAACTGTCCACACACACTCACACACATTTACAGGGAGAAAACAGGAAGCTCTATATAACAAAACCAGAGGTTTAATGAAAGCACAGCTGCTTTTCTGTGTAAATGTAGATAGGATAATTATTAAAGACATCAGTGGTGTCATTCTGACCAGTCAGGATGTTAATTGAAGATATCTGAAATAATAAGACATCTAATTAAAGGTATGTTGAGGAATTTCATGTGTAAATTTATGTGATGCTTAGATGTATCAAACACCCTAATAATAGGAGCTCTAGTGATATCAGATACACTTCTAGCTTTTCAAAAATAATGGAATAATTGTTAAACTGCTTTATGATGGATAAGTTCTATTTTACTTGATTTGCTTATTTATTTATTTTTTCCTAAAAGGCATGGACTCATTTTTGTTTCAAAATAAACAGAGATTGTATGTTTAATTCTTCAGCAAGGAATTTCCTTAAGTCTAAACCTCTGGGAATTATTTTAGCCTTTGCTTTCAGGATCTCTGCAGTTTAACTTGCACCAGTCAAATCTCTGTAACTAGTTCCTAAAAATACAGCATTGCATGCTGGGAATGTGCTGGCGTTGCTGCAGGTGGTGAGTCTGACACAGAAAGAAAACTCTTCTTCTGATCTTCATCTTTGTCTGTCATTCCTGATGTCTTGGCACTGAGTCTTGAAGTTATAGTTGAGTTTTGGTGCGAAGAGCGCCTTTTGTTTAAGGGGCCCTTAGCTCCAGTGGCCCTCAGCTCAAGTGGCCCTCTCCTTGAAGAATGAGCTCAGATTCTGTCTGACACATCAATTCCAGGTGAGAAGGTTCTCCTGGTTGTGAGAGATCCGGTTGGTCACAGCATTCTGGTTTAAGTATCAATAATAAAAAAATAAAAAAAAAACAGCAGAGTGCTGATGTTCCTAAAGGAAGAATGTTTAGTGTCTGAATTTATTGTCAGTGGGGGATGGTGAGTGGAGAAGCGGCAGGTGTCCATCCAGGTTATTATTTCTCTCCCTTCTCCCCACCGTTCATCTCTAATGAAGTGCAGGAGAAAGGTCCGCTGGCTTCCGGAAGCTTATTGTAGGTTTTAAATCTGTGGACTTGGGGTGTAGAAGTGAAATACTAACGAAATCAGTTCAGTCTCTGAGGCCGGGGTAGGAAGCAGCAGGAACGAAGTACCGCCTGCTAACGAGGACTGTGGGAAAGCTGTAGTCCATGTTGGAAAGACTTCCCTGAAACAGAACGTTGTTGAGACGGAAACAGATCAGACGGACGCATTCAGCTGGACTGCTACTGAGGGAACCGGAACGCCAGCAGCTGGAGCTGCACAGGTAGAGGAGAGGGAATATGACTCAAACCTCCAGGCATGAGTCCTGCCAGTGTTTTTCTTGATGAAACTTTGACATATAAATATGATATTGTGTCAAAACCATTTAAAAAAAAAAAAACAAAAAAACAAAACTGTACATTTCTGCCAAAAACCTCAGAAAGTTTATGTTTTCTAAACATAATCGTGAAAATTCCTGAGTCTCAAAAGACAAACATTTTCGACTTTTGAAACTCTGAAATTTCTGACCTTGAAAAGTCAAAATTTTGCTAGAAAAACTGAAATGTTGAAATTAACCTCAGAAGTTGTCTAGAAAAAACTAGGGAATTTGTAAGTTAGCCTATTAAAGATACAGAGGCAAAGGTAGCATTAACAGTGAAGCCGTCATTTGAGCTAAATGTTTGCTACTTTTAATGTTTATTTAGCTAATGTGTTGCCATTTGCTGAATAACCTTTTTTTCAAAAAAGCCATAAATCACCTCAAGAGAACGTAAAAAGTTTTTTTTTTTTTTTTTTTTTTTTATGAAATTGAAAATGTCGGGTCTAATTTTCTGCTTCCATCAGTGTTTTTGCACTTCAGAATGTGCAGAAAAAATGATGTCGCGATCGACTGAGTTTCTTGACACCCGTCCCTTTAAAAGCCTTTTTGTTTCCAGGAACAGAAATTTTCCACTTTTACGTCTGCACCAAACTGATTAGTTTTCACTTTTTGATTTTTATAATGATTTTTTCAATGTATTAATGAAGGGGATTTTATATCAAATTTTTTGGGGGAATTTTTTTCAATTTGACAGTTAAACTCAGTCACGTCAGCCTCCATCATAAGTATTTCTTTCCCTTTCCTGTCCAACAAAGAGTAATCCTGACTACCTCAGCTCTTAAAGTCTATAAATACTTTAAGAGCTATTTATAGACAAAAGCAATAATTCTTGTGTTTCCTGACTTTAGTTAAGATTGTTTTGTTGTTACACTTCCCCTTTGAAACAGCTTGTCAGCTGAATTTTCTCTTTGTACGTGATTTGATTTTATTTCTTCATAGTATGCATTTGCTTTTCCATTCTTCAATAAGATTCAAACTGCAAAATGTAATTTGTGGGAACAAGAAAGTATCCAGTGATATAAAAAGCAGATGAATATTTTATTGATAATTTCTCTTTGTCTCATATATTTACAGGATGCGTTTCTAATGAGCAACAATCCATCAGGAGGTCCTCTTAATATTATACAAGTCACAGTTGTACATTAAAAATCAGTTTTATAGCTGCTGCCTAGAGCTCCCACTGGCTGCTTTTAAAAAGACAGTCAGGCTGGGAATCAGGGCTGAGCTGGAACATTTTAAAACGGCTCTTCCCTGTCTTGTAATGTTGTCAAAAAACTACATTCACAGCAAAGTTATTTTAAATACTTTTAAGCTACAGTAGTATTGACCTTACTTTTAAAATAAGGAAGCAATAGACACTTTTTTTTTTTTAACCAAATAAGCAATTTAAAGCTAAAAATAAGTAAATTAATACTATCATTTTTATTACATTTGTACATTTATATTATATGTATTATATTGCTCCCAGCATTGAGGTAACATTACAAATTTTACATGTTATTTTGACTTCATTTAAAATGATGTGACTCCATACAGTAAACAGTGCTGTGTGAAAGTTCTCCTAACCCTTAAACCCTTTCACGTATTGTCACGCTGTCGTCACAAACTCTAGTTTATTCAGACATTTCTAACGAGAAAAGTAAGAAAGTGAGATATAGATATGTCAGTAATGTAAATAGTACAGAAGGTGATTTATAAATGGCCAGTTTGTTAACATTAAATGACTGTTAAAATATCCAATTTACACGGGTATTGTCTTAGCCTTGATTTAAAGCGGGAGTCGGCAACTCGCGGCTCTTTAGCGTCCTAGTGTCTCCCTGGAGCTTTTTCAAAAATGTTTGAAAACTGAAAAAGATGGGGGTGGGAAATATATTTTTTTGTTATATGGTTTGTGTAGGAGGACAAACATGACACAAACATTCTTAACGTTTCCCAATGCCATAAAAATGTGTAGAATAAATGTAAAATGTCAACATTTCCGTCATCAAAGATTTGCGTCATAGCCTGTGACACGTTTCTTTCAGCTGGTACGGAAAAAGTAGCGGCTTATACTCCGAAAAATACGGTAATGTGGAAAGACATTTCCAGGGACGGCATGATGCATTAGCTGCCGCTTCAAGATTAAACTTGCATCTTACATACTCGATGTTGAGAAGCTGTCCAGTGACGTCCGTAAACAGAAGTCACAGTAAACGTGTAAGAACACAATCCTGTCTTAGGCACACACATTTAGTAAAAAAAAGTGGTTGTTTTTTATAAAGTGATTAGTGATATTTGTCAGTATTTAGAATGACACTTAGTGATATTATTGTGTTTAACATCCTCAGGTCCGAGGATGGCTGCGTTGGTTGTGTGTCAGAAGAGAAGGATGCTGCTATGTTTTACCATCGCACTGACTTGCTTGGCATTTGCACAGAAATCAAACTTAAACTGTATTAATTTAATTTTACAAACTGCATTTGGGTGCAGATTTTTAGAGTTCAAAAAGAAAGAAAAAATCTTTCCCTGTCGAATCTTCATAATAAAAATTACATAAAAAAAATCTGATTTCTTTTTTGTATTTATTTAATTTTATCAATACAACGAAAGATAAAACACTCATATTGTAACGGGAGGTAAACTTAAAGCACCGTCGTACAACAGAGTCACGTGGTGCGTCATTCCTTCCAGGACGCACTGCAGGGAAAATAAACATTCAATCATGAATACTAATTATGTATACACTTAGTCGTTTTGATAATAGGCTAAAATAGCTAATACAAACACTTAAACCCTGTATTGCCTTCGTTATAAGCCTTATATAAGGCTTTTAATTTTTTGCGGTTCCAGACAGATTTGTTTTTTGTTTTCTTTGGTACAATATGGCTCTTTCAACATTTTGGGTTGCCGACCCCTGATTTAAAGGAATCATCATTGTTCATCCAGACAGGAAGTTGATTTCAAACTGAAAAGCCTGGTGACGAAACGCTTTGTCTCACATTCTGGGTTCAGGCTCTGACTGGAAGGACTTAAAAAAGTTTGCAGTTGATTTGCCTATTAAATAAAATGCCAGTGTGATTTAAAATAGTGCTAATGTACAACACCCTCACGTTATATGTGCATTGGCAATCAAGAACACACATGGAAGGACTTGTGGTCAGATGTGACTGAAAATGAACCATTTGAGCAGACAGAACCGTTGCACAGACATTACCCTCAAAGCTGCACTATGAAACTTCTCAAAATATATATTTTTGTGTATTTGTTTAAACGGTGTCGTGACAGCGTAACATGAGACAGGCAATCTGTGAAAAAAATTGTGCTGCTCTATCTTCACCCAGTGCTCCTACTGCCATCTGCAGAAATAAACCACTCGGTCAGAAATGACCAATCAGAGATAGGAGGAGGGTCTTAGCACTTTCAACCACCTCCAGGTACATGTTGCCAAATGTGCTAATACTAGAGAAACAACTCATTGTTCCAGTGAAACTGTTGATCTGCTGTTTATAGGTGAGTATGCTAACTAGCCTGGCATTCCCACAGGCTCTGTTGAGGGAAATGAGCTGTAGCATAGCAGAAAGCTGTGCTACAGATAGAAAGGTATGAGCAGTGGAGACATGAGTTTGACTGACAACACTAACACCCTCTCCCTGGTTCTAAATTGGTTGTTTCTGACAGAGTGGTGTGTTTCTGCAGTTAGTACTGGGAGCACTGGGAGAAGGCAGTTTATCTGTCTGATCTCTTTGAAGATGCTTCGCATTTATCCTCTACATAAAATATCAAATCCCATCAAAATACATCCTCTTGTGTAGTTAGAATGTAACAAGTGTGAAAAAGTTGGGGTATGAATACTTTTGCTCTGCACAGTTAGTTGATGTTATACCAGTTTTATGTTGAAAGACTATCTGACGTTAACTTTCTTCATTTAACGAAGAAAAAATGCAGAGAAGAAATTTCTTCTGTCTTCTATGCATTTACAATCTTTTACTAGGTACATTGTGCTTGGTGCTGCTATATTTTTATGCTGTGATTTATATTTCATGTTCTTCTGCATTTTACATGGCCTTGTACTTTCATTTAGTAGTTGGAATGTGCTGGGGACCTTTCCATTCTGCTAATTAGTCTTCCTTCTGTCCTGGCCCCTCTCGGCACCTCTGGTCGCCCAGAAACTAATTGGGGTCTCGCCTTTACTGAGGATGATCCAGTAATTGAAATGCCGCAGGAGGGGAACGGCAGCAGGAGCACGGCAGCTACATCTTCACTCCTAGAATCCCAGCCTGGAAGGTTGTGGGTTTTTTTTTGTTTTGTTTTTGTTTTAATCCTGACTTCTTGAGAAAACTGTCCAGTCACAGTTCTCTACGGCTGCAGTGTCTCTGTTATCGTTGTTAGCTTTGTAATTCCAGCTATGCATCACATTTTGTAAATAAGATGTGGGAATTGCTCTGCCCGTGATCTTTACCCGACTAATTAACCTTCTTGTTATTTTATCAAAACACATTAAATCACATATAGCGTTGCAGGGTAAGAAGAATGTGGCTGGGAATATCAGAAAAATATAAGTTTCAAAGCAGTGTGTTAAATAAGCCGTTACAGTTGAATCCATGGACCTTTTCTAGGCAGTACAGGAGCGTGCTTCACTAAACTCTGCTCTTATAATCTTTCCGGTAGTTTTCTTGTTTTATTGTGCTGTAGATAGCAAGGAACAGTATCTAGTCCAGATACTTGCAGCACACGAGTGCATATTACGGTGCAAAACTGTTAGGAGAATAGACCATTAAATGATGAAAAGAGCAGAGCAGCACAATGCAGCGCATCCAAAACACCTTCGGCGTGTAACCATGAAGACATGTTAGCAGCAGCTCTGTTCGTCAGCAGCAGTGAAGGACTGGAACAAATTTAGATGGTGGGGATTTTAAAAAACATTTCGATAGTAAAAACATTTACTATTTTATTTTGTTTTCCACTTTATTGATAACCTGACTGGTAACCTGAAGAGCGTACATGTGCAGCATCCACTGTGAGGGTAAAGCGCTAACAATTACATCACAAACTTAGATTAGGGGAAAAAAGAATAATCATGTTTCCATCAGTAATTTATTATGAGCATTTAGCAACATCGCATTAGAAAAGGTTGACGGAAATGACAACATTTGAAAAAACTTTCTCAGTGTTGGCTGGAGGTAGTTTTTGGCTTTGTGTAAAAAGTTACTGCGCTAAAGGAGAGATGGAAACACATTTGCAGAAGAAGTTCAGAAGTGGCAAACATTTAGCTTACATGACTGGTTTACTGGCTTTTTCTGCTGTCAGTGTGAATTAGGATTGTTATAGATATCCGTAACTACACATTAGTAATATAAATGTATGTACTTTGTATCTAACGTGTGTCAGAGTATTTTTTCACTTTGTGTTTTATCATAAATACTTGATCAGGTTCTAGAGAGTTTGTTTTGCATCAATAATTAGTGGACCTTCTTTGAATAGATGTTTATTTCAGACATGGTTTCTGTTGATATATTTTTGACAAATGTCTGCTTAATAATAGTTTTTCATTACAAAATTGTATATCTTTTTTTTAAAGAGTCAACTGTTTTTATTTCTTTAAGGTATTGATGGGTATTGAGGCCACAGCTCAACATTGAGCTCACTAGCTTTTCTTATTTCCAGGTAGGTTATTGGTTGTTATCAGCCTTTGGTTTAAAAGCTATGGTTTATCTGTGTCATTCTCTTTTTAAGTTAGCATATTCATTCCAAAAACGCCCCAGACTCCTCATACCTATTATGAAGACGTAGAAATATCACCAGGTTACCTCACTTAGGGACAACGTGTTAGCGTCACAACAATGTAGCTTAGCATCTGGTGACATGGTGAAGTGTCTGTAGCTGGTTTCAACCAGTCATTTCTGTGTCCTGAACAAATACCACCAAACTGTAACCCCAGTGAGTGAAGTGAGGATTTATTTGGTGTCGATGTATTTCCCTTAGAGCACTGAGCCTAATGTCAAGAGGAATTTTCCCATCATCCCTATTCTTATTGTGTTTGCACTAATCCTCTCTGTCTTGAGTGTCCTCTGTTCCGTGTCACTGAGGCCTTCCAGCTCCGTCCACCGGCCTCAGAGGCTCTGACCCTTTTCTTTCCACCGGCTGAAATGTGAGCAGATAGTTGTGGGAATCGTATCTCGTCCACTGGCAACACTCTGGAGACGTTTTGGGTCACGCTATAGATGAAACTAGCCAAAGGCATCATATCTCTTTGGGACTTTAAATGTGACGTGCATTCTATTTATAGAGGGAATACAAGACGAGAAAGCTTTTGTCCTTGACCTGCAACTAATGTCTAAGTAAGACAACTTCACTTAACCAGAAAATATCTCCACAAATTATGACTACTGAAACTGGATCAAAGGGACAGATGGGTCATTTCTCAAAATAGCTCTGTCAATATTTTTATTTGGTGTACCTCGTCTATATCGACAGATCTACCTTTCAGTACAATTCATTTTATTTTAACTGAAGCAATTCCCAAAATAAACACAACTTCAGTTTATATCCTCCTACAATACAATTTTATCAAAAATAAAATGTTTCCACTGTATTGAAATAATTTGTCTTGGTATTGAAATCAAGTTTCAGAATTTTGCATCATAATAACCCTATTTCCAGCATATAGAAGTTTTTCTTGTATGTAGTGCTGCAGGTAAAACAGTCCCCGGTAAACGGATATCCCTGGAACCTCATTTCCATCCAAGAGGATCCAAGTTAATTAAGGTCCAAGCCAAGAGAACATTTAGGAAGCCACGTCTGTTTGGTAATCCTCCATTTTGTTTACACGATACTTACTTTAATAGTTTACTCTGCCAGTTACTTACTAATCATTCTTCTGAACAGAGGCTGACCAGAGATATTGCTGCTATCCAGCTTTAATTGTTGACGCTGTAAATAAAATAAGTTGGACCTTTAGGTTGTCGTTCTGATTCTGCATGTCCAAAACTCGTTAGAAAATCTTTAGCCTAACCATGCTTGTCAGTCTGTCAGTCTTTTATGTTTATTGCATATACACTAACTGATAAATAAAAAAAAAAAATACATCTGCGGTAGAAGATTGTTCTGAAACAATCTTCTACCGCAGATCTTTTTTTTTTTTTAATTAACCGTAGAAGATTGTTCTGAAACAATCTTCTATCATTTCAGGCTGCGTTTCTTTTTATTTACAGCATTCGTATCTATTTTGTTTAAGTGAGAAAGTGAGAAGGCTGATCTTATTGTTGTTTCCTTACTTTTATCCACTCAGAAAACCTAGAATCCTGTTTCACTGGCTGATAATACATTCGTGTCCACAATAAATTTTCAGCACGTGTCACACATCTGTCAACAGATGACATCTATGTTTATAACTGCGTATATCAAGTCCGTTGCTTTTTACTTACCGCAGTCAAAAATGCTCCATATTCATCAGTCCGGTTTACGCTTCCTTTTTTTCCCCTCATACCTTTCAGTTGATTTATACTCAGGGATAAAACATCCGGTACTGTATCTCTGTTTGATTTAGCTTGTGTTAGTTGCCAGGAGGTAAATAGCTACACAGTGCTGATAGAGGTCACCTCTGGGGCATAAATTACATATGGACTGTTTGGACGTGCTCATAACCCCCCAAAGCCCCTGCAATGAGGCTGTGAGGGGAGCATAAAACTAATTGTGCCATGCTCCTTCCTGTCAGCTGATGAATTAATTTTTCGCAGCTTGTATGCTCAGCTGCTGCTGCTAAACACTACAGCACCTCATTATGTTGCCACGTGAATCACCCTGGGGACAGGATCATTTTGCATCCTGTCAAAATAAAGCGAGCGTGCTAAAATAAAATTGAACTATGGCTAAAGACAAAGCAACCGGGGGATTTCCTGCCACATTAATAAACATTCACCCTCAGCGCTCAGGGAATCAACAAAGACACAAAAGCACAATGAAACTGCGGGGCCTTTGCGCGAGGCTCGCATTAGAGGAAAGGTCAAGAGGTTAATGAAAACGTTTCGGCTGATCGTTCCGAGGGCAGCCGCAAGGTTCACTAAGCCTCGCAGCAAACTGATTGGTGAGACATGACTGGCTGTTTGAGATCCTCTGCAAGTTGAAGACTTTGTATATTCTGCGACAACTTGTTCATTACTTTGGAAAGTCAACCAGTTTTTATGGGGATGCATAAATATTTGTGCATGTTTGCAGCAAAAAATTCTAAAAATCCATGTTAGGTTGGGTCAGTCACAGTGCGTTTGAACGTCCAATGCATAATTAAATCCTGAGAAGCATTGTATGCATTTACTTTCCAGATTCCCACAAAAATCCATTCACATGAGCAGTTTGGATGTCACAAGAAAGTACAACTGTAGCAACAGCAGTTTCCCTAACATCAGTCTGTTGTGTTGTCTGTCCCTGTTTAAATGAAGAACGAAGTCTTTTGACCCCTCGTAAGTTTTGTCATGTTACAACCACACCCTTCACTGTATTTTATTATTTGTCAATATAATAAAGTACAATATGTAATCCTATTTTATTAGGATTAAATGTGAGACATAAATTGGTGACCTTGGTATCCCCAAGTCATTACTTTGGAGAACCGTCTATCGCTGCAAGCGTTTTGGTTCTGTCTCTACTTCTACAGACTGATTCATTGATTTTTTATTTTTATTTTTTTGTCATTTTTTCTTTCAGTACACCTGAAGCTGAGTCAGATTTTATTAAAAGCATCTGTAAACTGCTGCCTCAAAATCATGCCAGAATTTCTCAATGAGATTTATGTCTGGAATTTGATTCTACTGACAGACAAAGGAATATGCTCATTTCCTTCCATTGCAGATTAGACCGCCTGTATGAACGCTCACAGCTGCTTATGTTTATAATTCTACCAACAAATATACTTTAGCTAATATGTCTTAGCTGTACAGCAGAAAGTAACATTTACAGTAAAAAAAAATTGTTGCCATGACAACACAGATGTTATGGTGTAATCTGCCATAACATATGGCAGTTTAGCATCACGGTACATTAAAGATCTACTGTTGCTGAATCAACCTTCCAGACCTCTCAGGTCTTCTGGTT
The DNA here is from genome assembly GCA_903067095.1 of Girardinus metallicus. Classification (NCBI taxonomy): domain Eukaryota; kingdom Metazoa; phylum Chordata; class Actinopteri; order Cyprinodontiformes; family Poeciliidae; genus Girardinus; species Girardinus metallicus. Next base: position 24,025 of record CAEGAE010050222.1, read on the forward strand.
CTGGTTCTGCTCTGCATCAGAACCAGAACCAAACATGGAGAAGCAGCATTCAGCTTCTATGCACCACAAATCTGGAGCAAACTTCCAGAATACTGCAAAACAGCTGAAACACTGAGTGTTTTTAAATCAAGATTAACACCCAGCTGTTTGGAGTTGCCTTTGATTAAAAATAACTGGAACGCTGATTAATTCTGGTCTTCTTTTCAATATTTTGTTATGACTTTTGATGATTTTGATGATATTTGAGAAAACAATAAGTTTATACGATGTCCTCATTATGTAAAGCACCTTGAACTGCCTGTTGCTAAAATGTGATATACAATGTGCGGAAATAAAGTAAGCCTTTCTTTGACTTACTTTATTTCCGCTCTTGGGGGCACAGCCAATCAGAACTGAGGAAAATGAATGGCACTCCCGGATTGGCCGCTTTGCAAACGCCAGCTTCCCCAGCAACACTTTTCTTCTGAGTATTTTAGAAATACTCTGTAGAAGACGTTCTGGTAACAGTTTGTTAATCATGGTGTATGCCTTCCCTTCCGCTCTGCCCCAGTTAGGTGATAAGTATTTATGTTAAACAGAAACTGCAGATAAAGTTCGCTGAAGTGTGAAAAAGTTCAAAACGTGTGCGTGCTTTTTGCAAGGCACCGTAAATAATTATGTCGAAAAACAAGGTAGGAACTTGACATTGTTGGTTGGAAGCGGTATAAAATAACAGTTGCCTTGCTTTGATGGGTTTAACAATGGATATTTGAAGGCCGATTCGGTGATAACAGTCCCAAACCGCAGCCAGCGGTAAAAAATTATTCTCCATCTTCTTCAAATCAGCGTGCATTTACTACCAGTCATCTCTGTGTATTCTTTGTTTTATGTCTCACTAGCCCCATGTGAAGCTCACAGCAGGCATTTATTCTGTCCAGAGGAGCAGAATATCTATCAGTGGAATAAGACCAAACCTTTGATCAAAGGATTTGGGATTATCAAGAACTTGCAATTTAGAGTTAAAAGGAGGCGGCTGATAGGTTGAACTGCTAAAACCGTTTCGCCTGACAAAGTCTATAAGGCTCAGGAGGAGTGCAGGGAAGCAACACGCAACACCCAGCAGTACGTGCGTGTGCGTGTGCGTGCAAGATCGAAGGCTTTGAGCAATTTCTTCAATAAATCACACTTTCTCTGCCGTTTCTCATTAAACATCCAGTGTCTTCAGGCAAGTTGAAAAAAAAATGTGATTTCCATAAAGATTTGCTTTGAGTGTAATTGGTAAAAATAAAAATCTTATTAGGATCAATCTGATGGCGTCCTTCGCAATGGTCTTTGCTCAGATTCACGCAGCTTCCATCAATATTCACAGGGATTAAAGAGCTACTAGGAGGCATGCGCTATGTTTTTGTTTCACTTCAGCAGTGATAAATGGAGGATTCTGCTTTTATAAGGGAGGTGAAAGCAAACAGTGCACACTTTTATCACATGGTTTGAATTCAATGTAAATGTCTGAAGCCTCACTTAGCAATTAGAAGTACTGCTGAGACTTTGCTGAGGGTTGAAACTCAACAATAGCTGCGTTTCCATTTTAAACTTGGACCATCAGCTAGCATTCCATGTTTGAAACATGGAACGTATGCAAGCTAGCGTTCACTAATGTGCTGCACAGTAGTGCATTAGCGGCACTGATGTGTTAGAGTGCTGCTGCATTAGTAGCGTACTTAGTCATTGTTTCCATTCAGTCAGAATACAGTTAAAATCACACGTGAATAAGTTTGTTCACGACATAAGTTATTAAAAAAAAACATCATCCTCCTGTTTTCTTCTTCGTGGTTTGCGCCAGTGGCAACATGCCATTGTTGATCATGTGACTGCTGTGATGCAAAAAAAGTGTTTCGATCGGAGTTTGGTGAAATAAACCAAATATCAGTAAGAAGCCACATTCATGTATCTCCATATGGCTAAATAAACCATTTCATCCACAATTTTAAGTAAAAAATTACCTTTTTTAGATTGGCATGTTTTTATAGAGCATTATTTTTATTATAAAGAGCTTTTATAGTATTGGCTATAGTGTTGCCTCTGGCAGAAGCGTTACTTTACCATGAGTCGTAGAAATGAAACATGTTCAGACATTTAAACCAAACACAAACAGGAGGTAAACCTTCATAAAATAAAATCTCAGTCATGTTGTTACTGAAAATGCTCCATATCGATGATAAACTCTGAGCAGGCTCAGAGATCTTCTCCAAAGCTTAGTTTTGAAACCCGATTGCTGATAATATGGATTAACTGTCTCTGCCCAGCGTTCTCCTTCTTCCCGTCGTTCCAGCTTTGACAGACACACACCTCTGTCTCTGCCTGCTTTCCTCCCCGCACATGCAGCCCTCTGGCTCAGCTCGCCAATGTGGATTATAACTCTCTCATGGCTATCATGATCTTACACAAACAACATTTGTCAGCTCATTTATCACTGCTCCCCCCGGCTGTCCACCCTCGTCTATTCATCTATGCTCTGTTTCTGCATCCCTGCCTCAAGGGTGAAAATGCATGCTACCTCCACCACTGAAAAAAAAAACAAACAAAAAAAAAAAAAAACTCCCCAGCCCTCCAAAGTCCTTTTTGATATTTGCGCAAATCTGCAAATGTCAGCGTCGATATCTGAAGCTTGACTGACTCGCCGAAATCCGTTGTGAGTCCTGGTGACGCGATCGGATGCGAGCACCTTGTAGAAAAGCTGAACTTTCATTAAATGCTATTTGCAATGTCGCTTTAAGAAATTATTATCCACCTTTGATCAGATCGGATCAGTTTCAGATGTGTAGTGGTCAGAAGCTAACTGGGTTAAAAAGGTGAATATGAGCTCCGTAAGCACTTTGATACAAATCAGTGTTCATAACAGGATAAAGCCTGCGACGTTAATGTAGTTAAGACGACTTAAGCCCAATGGATCAAGCTTCCACCTGAAAGCTTGATGCGAGCGTGGGGGAGATGCCAGAAAGATGGAAGTCCAACCCTGAGAAGTGAACGTCCTCTACGGTCCTCAGGAGGACGGGGCAGTGATATTCATCTGGAGCGAAGCCTGGACTGACCCAGGTTCAGCTGTCAGAAACCGCATGAGACAAAACGTTGAGCAGATGGGCTTCACAAAGAACGTCAGAATCAAAGAACCAAAAGTAACAGAGAGGTTTGTAGAAGGACAGGATAGATCTGTGAGTTCAAGACTTTCCTGTGGTAATAAATACTGCATGTACAGTGGATGTAAAGTCTACACACCCCAGTCAAAATGTCAACGTGCCTGATGGAAAATGATGAGACATAAATAAACAATGTCATTCCTATTCTGTATGTAATCTGTATTGGTCAACAGAAAACAAACAATTCTACCATGGCACAATGTGTGAACACCTTTTATCTAATGCACTGTTGAGGAACTGCACTATTCAATTCCAGCATGACGTTTTGTTGGAAACCACTCGTATATGTATATATAGAGTCAAATTCAATAATCATCCTAGTCCACATGTAGCCGGATATCTGGCACAACAAATATAGTTTTATTCACTTTGGTCTTTCACTCACACAAAATCTCAGTTTAGTATCAATACAAATGATAAAAAAAAACAAACTCCAACCAAATTGGAGATTGAGAAAACTCCATATTTGTCTTTGCGTGGGAAAAACAGACATTTAGAGTCCCGCGCATTACGCAGTGGAGGATCTTCAGCCATTCCAGAAGAGACATAAAGTCTATTCAGCAAGTTCTTGGACAGATGCAGGGAGTTCTCTTCCAGTAGACGTGTATTAAAGACCTCCAAAGAGAGGAGGACAGGAAACATTCTGATCCTATATAACCTCAGTGGACTCCATTTTCTGTGGAAGAGCTGTTCCGGATGACATAGGTGACTGTTGGACCGAAGCTGGACCAGAGTCACTCCTTTACTCTGCTCTTGTTTCTTCATGATGAACTGGAGGAGCAGATGAGGCCAGAATCAACCCCACTTTGCACAAAGTACCGCTCGCTGATGTCCAGTGAGTCTACGAGCAGCATCTGATGATCTTCTCCTACAGTTCAAATTTACTAACATAATGCTCAGCTTCTTGGAACGCCTTTCTCTTTGGGGTCGATCTGTTAAGTACCCATCACTCGTCTGCATGTTTCCCACATTAAGTGTGATCGCAATTATTCTTTCTATGTGCCTAATTATTTTTAGAGCAAGTATAGATAATGTTGGCTCGATTGCCACAGTAACACTTCTGTGTATCAAGTCTCTGGGGAGAGGAGAAGAAGAAGAAAAAACTGTTTTGAATGCAAAGCTTATGTAAGCAATGACATATGTTCTGGCCACACTGAAGGAGGATACAACGAGCTAATTAACTGCTATTGATCTGTCAAACATCGGCAACAGGAGAAAAAAAAAAAAAACATCTATAGATGGAGGTGTGTTTCAACAAGCCGAATTGATCCAACAGAGATTACAGTTCTTGTCTGAGAATTTTCTGTCCTCTGTGAGACAGCTGCTATGATGACTGGAACCTCTTCATACATCGATAAGAAAAATGAAGCTTTATTGATCCCCGTGGGGAAATGGGATCATTGCAGCAGTGAAAAAAAAAAAAAAAAAAAAGCCAGGGATAAGGTGGGAATAAAGAAAAGTGGCCTGCAAGCACACAGAGGAAATCTACAGAGAAAGAATTAGGAGGGAGGGAACAAGATATTTCATGTATTGAAGCAGATGTATTGATTGAAACTATAGAAGGCTAAGGATATCAGATCAGGATAGTGGAAATGAGAACTTTAAACCTTAAAAAAAAAAAAAAAAAAAAAAGGGGAGCTTAAATCTGATCCACCTCCGTTCTGTGAGGCCTTCATAGCCGCTGGTATTTTTCAGTTTTAAACTTTTGCAGCAGTCTGTGGAATATCAGAGGATTATTCTAGGCAGCGGATACCGTATGCATCCTAATGATCGGCCAAGCCTGCTGGCAAGACTGCTGAAGTTTTTGAAGCTCCCCACTACATTAAGGAGTCATAGATGGAATAATTCAATTTGCAATGCTTGCTCCAAGTTGGGAAGCAAGAACATTACTTAGTGGGATATGTATTATGTGAGGCCAATCCATTTCACACCGCTACAGTAATGTGGAGCTTAAAGCAACATAAAGGCAACGGACTGGGTGGTCTGTTGCTTTCATTTCAGAGAGATGAAAAGAGCATTTTTCATCTTTTGGGTTCATTTTTTTCAGACTAGAATTGAGCCTAATGCCTTTGATTGCAGGAGCAGGAAACTGCAGCTTCTTGTTATGGCAACTTTTTAACGAACAACTGAAGTGTCAGCGTGTTCGTGGCTGCGCCTCATCTGAGCACAAAGAAGGAAAAATTACAGGACATAGTTTTAAAAAAAAAAAGTTAATGGTTCATTGAGCCATTTTCAAACAACTTATTTTTATTGTTTAATGAAATTGATTTTTCCCAACCTGGAAATGTCCTGAAAGGTTGCCTTGCTTTTCACAGTTTTACTATTTCGCTCTAGGGTTAAACTGAGCAATGGCCAGATAGTTTACAAGCATACATTTGAGAAGGCAGTTTGCATGTTACTTGCTATTTTTTTAATTGTACACAAAACGTACAATGTTTTGTGAGAAATTGTGAGAAATTGGTGTTGTAGTCTGTTGTTCTGTGTTTGGAGTTGTGGGCTCCATCAATGGGCGCAGTCCTGCAGGCATACGCCCACACACCTGCTTCTCATTAGCTCATCAGCAGGGGAATAAGAGCAGCTGGCTGAGTGTTAACCACATGGGTTAACCCTTAATAAATCATGAACATAAGTTATTAAGCCATGGCTATGATTTAAATTTGTTTGTCCCATCTCACCAGACGGGCTCTATACATTCAGATGATGAGGTGGGGTGAAATTTTTTACAGATATTTAACAGAAATTTCTTCTCCTTTCACTTTCCCCCTCTGCAGAGATCTCATTTTATTCTCTAAGTTACAACAAAACTTAGAGAATAAAGTTACAACAAAATGATACACAATTTATTAATTTTTTTTTTTGACTACCACTAAAGGCTTCCTTAGCGCCACCACCAGCTTTATACCACACTGTCATTACCATGGATCTGGAAAACTACGGTGACCAAGAAGGTTCATGAAAATGCAAAGGCTACAACAGAAAAAGCCACACTGGAAGCTATGCCAAAACAAACGATATGATAAAGTTGTTAGCATAAGTTCCACTTTACCGTTTTGTTGTCCTATTGTGACTTTTCTGGGCCAATGTAAGAATGTATGTAAAATTAGTAAAGACACATTTGAATTAAATGTGTCTTTAATTCATTTGTGTTACTTAAGTTGACAAAGACTTGTCAACTCAACAGAAATATAGCAATCATCATGCATTAGGATAAGTCTCTTTTCATTCCATTTCTTTTTCTTTTGGTGGAGTTTTGAGTTAGTACCATCTCCTGGTTGTGCTTATTGGTTCTGGTTTGGGTAACCCATGGAAACGCCATAATACGACAATGGATGCCTCTAATTCTTCCAGCTTTACTGTGAAACCCCTAAATAAAATCAAGCAAAGTACTTTAGGAGTTAAAGTGAATAATGTCCACCTGTCCCACATAGTGCCGCCTCAGTCCAACATCTGAAAATACTTTGAATCAGAAGTGCTGTCTCTACTGATTGGCCAAAAATAAATAATAAAAAAAAAAAACACTCTTTGGTCACAGTAAGACGTTAAGCTAATAATCCAGTTGAGCCATCGATCATATTTAATTAATGCTGACTTGAAATTATGGCTCAGAAAGCACGTCTCTTTTCATTACTTCAGCTCATCTGTCTTTATAATTCTTCACCTCCGATCAGCTCTCATAGGAGACGAAGGAGAAAAAAATCTGAACAAAAGAGGAGAATTGAGGAAACTCAGGATGCACCAATGCAGAAGTGGAAAGAGCTGAGACAATCTGAGTTGAACATCTACATGAAGAATAAGGAAGACTCAAAAACCACAGATATGATGACAGCTGCCTGTCCAGATGAATTAAATCCAAGTTCGGTTGGTCATTCAACACTACAAAATCACAAAATCTTACCAATTAATTTTGGTCTAGTTTCTAGTATCTTAACTTGAAATAAGACAAAGCTAACTTCCAAATGAACTCTGGTGCAGTTCGAATGAATATGTTAACACCAGGTGGACCGGAGACTAGTCCAAAAGCAGGAAGTGGATTATAGCTCAGGGAATTCTGGGTAAATATAACCAAAACTAAGGTGCGAGTCTAGTGCTAGATGGAGAAAAGTCTCTTTTTTTTTTTTTTTTTTTTTAACCAAAGACAAAAGAGAAATCTTGCACTTCTCTATTTCTGTTTGCATTTCATTACACTCAATGTCTTCTTCAGACGTTTTCATGGTGTGTTGTTCAGTGGTTCTTGGTACAGCGCCCCCACAGGTGAGGAGGGGAACAGGTTTTTCAAAGAGTTCGGTTTGTTTGACGCAAACAAAACAGTGATCCGCACCAGTTAAAAGTGAAAGAAAATTCTAAGTTTGGTCCCAGATTGAACTGAGTCTGTTGGACGTTAGAAGTCAAAATGAATAATGTCCACCTGTCCCACAGAGCGCCGCTTCAGTCCAACGTCTGAAAACATTGGATAAATACAACCAAAACTAAGTCGATATGTCAAAATCATATCTGGTGTGAAAACACATTTATGTGATTGCCACAAAAAGAGTGGAAATAGCTATGGGACATTTGACCCAATATCAATAAGAAGCCACATTCATGTATTTTGAGCCTGTATGTAAAATTCTGACCTTATGTGAGAGAATCCATATTAAATGTAAAAGTGTGCAGGCAATTCTTTTTTTGTTTTTTTTTTTCACTCTGCAGTAGAACATTTCAGTATTATTCCACCCAGGAAAAGGTGCATTCAACCAAATCATTAAAAACAAAATATAAAAACTGTCATGGCCATGATAAGTGATTGCAAACCTTCAAATTTTAGAATGCCACAATTTCTCATATAAATATTTTAGTGCAAAGAGACATAAGAAGAACAATGGAACAAAATATTCTTCATTTTTTAACTCATCCCAACTTAAGCGCAGGAAGCCTGAGCTCAGGTTTTATTTCTTTCTCCATAACTAAGAGTAGAGGGAGAGAGGCTGTCATATGGTATGCATGCAGAGCCAACTGCATAGAGAGAATTTGATCATTTATAGATTCTATGTATAACCTAGTTTAAAAACGACATGAAAGACCTCTTGAAGAGATTAAATAGAGGATCCTGCAGTTACTTGCTTTCCGGCTTTAAAGTCCTGACTGCTTAGAATTAGGGGATATTTTGGTAGGGGGAGTGGGGTGAAGTTGACAAGCAGCAAACTATCCTCATCTCATTAATTGTGAAGCAAACTTAGTTTCCAGTAAACGAATCCTTAAAACAGGGCAACAACTTTCAATAACATTCCAGCATTTTATTATCAATATGTTTTGAAAAGCTGCAGTTGCAATTTAAACTACATTAATTTTTCAAGGATACAGTCTGCATGATGTGTACAACACAATGGGATCATTTTGTTGTTGTTTTTATCTTTAACCACCTACACACTAACAGCTGCAGTGGCAGACATTTTTAACCGAAGGAATACTTAGAACGTTTTTACTGACTTCCCCTCTTAGAATGCAGTAGATACTAAACTGACAGCGCAGCTATTGACATTTCTAAACTGCTACCTTGCAACTCAATTACACCCTAACTGACCAATTAAGGTGTCTGTTATTGAAACAAATATCAAATCAACAAACTTTCCAGTTGCCAGAGCAAACAGGATAAGTTTGAACTGACAAGTTGAGAGTTTAAGTAGCACGACAAATTGAATGTAAGCTTTGAACATATGCAAGATGGGAATATGCATGTGGGACCAACCCACTGCAATTAAAATGAGCACAACGCTGTGGCAAAAGAGCCAGAAATTATAGCAGAAAAATAAGAAATTCATCTAATTCTTCTACCCACAAGACATGTTGGAGTGTAAATTAAAAAAACCCTCAGCAGGAATCCTGATGCTGTTCAAGGCAGATGTCAAAATCGTGTTTGTGTCCAACAGTAGCAGCATTTCCATTGACAATATAGTTGTGCAATTTGACATTTAGAAAATAAATTTGCTTAATGAAAACATGATTTAGAAAAAAAAAACACATTTTTCAATAAGTTTTGGCACCAGAATGAAGTATTTTTTTGTTTGTTTTAAAATTGGTTTGTTTGGCAAAACTGCAATGAAAACACTGTTTCTTCTCATCCCACGGATCACATGATCAACTACTGGATGTTGCCACTGGCGCAAACCAGGAGGAAGACGGCAAAAATATCTGGAGAATGATGGTGCCTCATGTTTCTTAATGATTTATCACATGAACAAAATTATTTGCGTGATTTTAATTGCATTTCTTATTTAATGCAAACCCTGCAATTGCAGAATTTGTGAAATAGGCATAAAGTTTTGCGCACATTTGTAAAGGAAATCATCAGAAGAGTTTCTATTAAACAGAAGTTCAAAGGCAAAAAATTTTTAAGCCATATTTGGTACTTAAAAAAAAAGAAAAAAAAATCAACTGACTAATCTGCAGGCCATCTGGAGAAACATTTAGCTCTGGACATGAACGCTGTAAATAAGAACAAGAGTTCTGAATGTAGACGGTCCACATCAGCAGACTGAGAAGTATAAAGGACTAAAGGTCCGTCCTTCTGTTAGCACGCTGCTGTAATAAAGCTGGAACTAATTGGTGCTGGCCGTGTTTTCCGTGTTCTGCTGTTTTGTGTATGACAAGCGAAAGCTATGGCACGAAAACTAATGAGCGCATTGCAACAAAGAATTCAGCAGTTCTAAATTAAAGCCAATTAAATCCCGGTCCGGTTACGGCTCTTCTACTAATCCAAGCACATGAAAGTCTCCTCTGCAGGAGCTGCAGCAGGGCTGAGCTGGGGCTGCCGGGTGCAAGTGGAGGAGTGTTGTTAATAATGGCATCCATCTATCAAACACTAGGTCAGTGTCACCATTTGGAATGACAACATCCTATGGTGCAGCTGCTGACTAGGGCACTGTCAGCAGTGCTATCACGTGGCCCTGTACGACCACTGTGCTGGAAATTGGCAAAGCGAGAGAAAGAGGCCAGCAGCGGAGGTGTGCAGTGTGACCCGCTGCTGCCGCTATAACTAAAGACTGCAATAGAGCAGCCACGAGGTTAAAGATAAGGCAATCTAAACTGTAACTGGTTGTGTCAGGGAAAAAATAACACCGGCTAAAAAACACGGTAAAAGTGGAATGAAAAAAGGAAATGTGAAAACAGGGGGACATATGTTTTTGTGTCGACCACAGTGACCTTTGGATAGAGTAAATAGGATAAATTGCATAAGTACCATGGTAGCCATGAGGCTGTGTGTTTCATCAATGTACCCACATTCTCTTTAGAATATGAATTACGTCTTGCAGTGCGTCTCTACGGTCTCGCACAGAAAAACAACTGGTTTAGATGTTTTATTTTGTAGAAAATGATCAGAAATATGCAATATACAGCTAAGGCAGAGTAACTCCTACCACTGTCTGACTTGTTTTTATAGCTTAAGCAGCATATTTCCTCTTAGGAGTAGATAGAGTCAATAAAAGGAGCTGATTAGGGTGATGGCGAGGAGGCCTTCAGCCTCCAGCAAAGGGTTATCTGAAAACTCAAAGTGGGCGTTTCTGCAGAACAAACACTGATTGGAAAGAGAGTCTGATTTTTATGACACTGCAATACACTTCTTAACTCTACACGAGGCAACTTCCATAAGTTTTATTTGTAAATGTTTTAGAGAGGGTCGCAATGCCAGATAAAGTTCTGGATCCAGCAGAACATTTAATTTTACAACCTCGGTTAAGATGGAACAAATATGGAAATTAATATTTAAAGAAGAGAATTTAAGTTAGCTGTTCCGGAGTTGAAGGAAAGTGTCTGGAGGAAAATGGAGACATTTTGTGTTCCAGGAGGGATTCTACCAACATCTAATTACGACCAATAACAGATGATGCTCAATATTATCCCAAAAGGTCTCCACTGTGTAGCAAATCTGCATTAGAGGTTTAATGACATTAGCGGTCAGACAGCTGTAGCTGAACATGCTAAAATCTTTCCAAACTGGACGCAACGTCTTAAACATCAAGACCAGAGGCAGGTAATTGATCAAGTCTGCAACGAATTAGCAGATGTAACATTATTTATATGATTATTAAAATGACTAATGAGTAAATGAAATCAGAAAAATTATTGGGTTCAACTGCTGGAGGGAGTGGCAATTTGTAAAAACACGCCAACAAAATGGTGCAAAACTAGTGAAACGTATTAATATTTACAATATATACAGACAAGTTATTCAAAATAGTTCATGAAATCCAAGATGTTTTTTTTTTTTCCTTTATCCAAGGAATTTAACCAGTTCCTGGGTGGAGATAAGGAAAATGATGAAAAACAAACAAACAAAAAAAATAATCCAGTTCTGTTCAGAGTGGTCCAGTCCAGAGTGAAGATGGTTGGCTGTGGCCTGAATGTCTCCTACCAGGTGGGAAGGAGTTGACAGGAGGTGATGTTTCATTTGATGCGCTGTATGGGTTAGCTTGCCAGAACGAAACAAAACACTCACCAGTTCACACCTTCTAACCGTGTAATTAGTAGAACGTTTGGATCCCCAATCGCACATTTGAAGGTTGAGAAGCATAGGAGTAAAAGACAGCACTATAGAGATTTACTAGAGGCTTTCAACGGCTAGAAGCCAACCTGCCCCAGCATCGGACAACGTCTCCTACCTAGGCTACTGTCTACCAGCCATTTACGCAGCAGCTAAATGGCTATTTAGCCATTTAGCTAAAAAGCTAATACTCTATTAGCTATCTAGCTGAAGTGCAGTCGGAATAAACAGAATGATATTTGTTCTCGTTTGGTTTATTTTTGTGCTAAAGTAATTAAGGAAAAGAGGATTTTATTTTTAAATAAATCTTTAAATAAAAATAAATAAAAGTGAATCTAAAAAAAAAAAAGAACAATTATCCTGGTTACACAGACTATAGATTGGGTTCAACATCCGAGAGTGTTTGGAGGCCCGCATTTCAACTGATTGCTCCAGTAGCTGACATTAGCAGAGTGTGATGATTGCAATCACCCTGTGGGTTGGGACGTTATGACGCGCAAACTTGGTGTCTCCTCTCAGTCTTTGTCTGCAGTCAGGGCAAAGTTTTGGAAACACGTTTTGACACAAACTTGTGTTTTTACGTGGATAAAAAGCGTACAATACCACACACTCACATTGTGTTCCCATCATGCTGACGGTTGTGGAGGCTGTGTGATGGATGAGCTACACCCTCGTCAGCTCTCCAGACCACCACAGGGTGTGCCCGTCTATCAGGCATCTGCAGCATGTGGGTGAGAGGATCTGTCCCTGGTAAACACTGGTGGAGGCAGAAGGAGAGCTTTTGCCTTTTGCCTTCCGCTTCGCCATTTTTCATTTTCCATAAAACTAATCACAAGGCATGAAATACATATATATTCTCTGGAGCTTAACTGTCCAATTAATATATTTATGAAAGAGGAAGCGCAATGTATTATTTCACATAAGTTATGACTTCGTTTCCAAAGACTAATGATAACAAATCTGTGTGTTCAAACTAATCATGGGCGCATATTCATGACCTCAGTTCACAGAATGACGAATAATGTTTTCAAACCTTCTGCAAATGCAATCTGTATTGCTGAAATGAGATTTGCTCACAGGGTTCTTTAATAAGCAGGGGCCCAAACACATTCGCATGCCGATGCTGTTGCATATTTGTGCAGGCACCTCAATATTTTCAAAGCTTAAGCATATTCAGTCTATTCAATCATAAAGCTGTGATTAGACCTAACTTTTTCCCATGTTTATTCATGTCGGTTCGTTTCCAGCCTCTGACCGCCGTCGCCCAGGTGTTGAGCTTTTTCGAGGAAAAAAAACCTGTCCAACCACGATTTTTTGAGTCAAAATTAAATAAACAACCTTTCACAGCTGAACCATGCTTACTCCTAAACTGGAACCTGTAATTGAATAAGTGACATATTTGCTGGTTTTGTTAAACTTTAAAAAACTTTCTGTGTTGGTTTGTTGTTTCCTCTCTGCACATTTTTAAAAAAAATGACCAATTCCAGGCTGGAAAAGGTAACGTGCTATCATTTAGATCTTAGTTATATACCTTAGAATGATGTCAAACGAGATAAACATAGTGTTAGTTTCATAGTTATTTCCCTCCCCTACAACACTGATACTTAACATAATGCATGGTATGATCTAATTGGTGGGTTTTCTAAACACGTACTCCATTGATGCACTTTGTTATTAACATATATTGTTGGGCCATTGTTCAGAACAATATGCACTGTCTGCCAGTGGATATTGCTGCTGGTGTTTGAAGACAGAGACAGTTATCTGCTGAAGTCTAGTCCGGTCTGACCCAGTCTGACCTGGTCTGACCCAGTCTGACCCTGTCTGATCCGGCTGGTTGTACTTATCTAAAACACTGAGTCATATCTGAGTTTTCTCATACTCCTGCCCTCTTCAACTGAATTATAATTTTTCCACCGGAAGGTTTTCCAATTTAGGTTTCAGTTCAGTTTCATTTAGATTTTGACGTTTTTACCCGTCATGTTGGGTTCCACAAGCTCTTGTTATCCCTCATGATAACCTGAGCTGATCTCTGGCCATCAGTGGGTTTTCCAAATGGACAATTGTAGTTGCAAAGTGGTTTAACAACAGTAAAATGTGTGGTTGTTACAGGAGATAAAAGGATTTATCAAACATGCATAAAAGAATGACAGCAGCACTAAAATGCTCCTTTAATGTGGTCATCACAAAGCTGAAAGTGAATTGCACCAGTTCTGTAGGGAGGAATGGGCCAAGATCCCATGAAACTGAACATCAAACTAGTATGATGAAAATACTAATGTGCTAATACTAATAATCTTCTAATTATCCTGATATTCATTTCGTTAATCCTAACTGACCTAAAAAAGGAAAAGTCGGAATAACATCAGTCTACCAGACTGTCAGACTGTTTTGAGCCTGGTTTCCTCTGCTTGGCTAAAAGCCCAAAATCAATTATGAGAATATGGAAACTTTGGACAGGCACTGCATCTCCTTTTTTTAATGCGTCTTTATTGATTCACCTCACTTCACATTCTTTACCTTTGCTTGCTGGCAGCCTAAAGAAGAGCAGGTCAGGAATAAATTGCTCATCAGATCAAAGAGCAATTTGGCTAGCTGTTCTTTTCTTAAGCTAGACTTTAGATGTAGACTGTGTTTCGTCGATTGTTCTAACTGTGGAGGAATGAACTCTACGGCCTTTAGGCGTTTCCTTCAGTTTAGGATCTCTAGTGAATCTACACAGATAGTGAGCTTTGTAAAGTCCTAAATAATTTTAGATATTAAACCTAAGCTGGTCGTGTGAAAGTGAATTATAGTAAAACCTAAAAATTATTTTATACTGTAAGGTGTCTGGAGTGCATATTGAAATTTTATGGAGCATGTCAGAATGAAAACCAACCAATTTAGATTAACTCTGTCAGTTTGGCCAAATGAAATGTACAAATATCCATCCAGAATTGCATAGGAATGTTGCTCTTGGCTACAAGAAGTAGGGAAATGAAGTGCAACTTGCTAAGGGACACTGAACCAAATATTAGTGGGAGTATGAGTCTGTATGTACAGTACAACATTGATCCTACATGGACTAGAAGCACTTAAACTTTTATATTCAGTTCTTGCTTTTAAAAACCATAGCAGTTATCATTCCACATTAAAACATTTTTTTGCTAAAATGACAATAAGCAGATATGCGATGTAGTAAATAAGTATCCATATGCGAGTGTACAGTATGTGGATTTTCAGCTGACCAATTGTGTTGCAGAAACAAAAGCAGACCTGCTAATGGTATTGCTGACAGTCCACTGGGTGATACTGGGAAGTGTTTGTTCACATGCAGAACACTTTAATGAGTTCTGAACACTGGAAACTCAGTTCATTAAATGTGAAGAGTTGTGTTCAAACCTGTCCACTTGTTACTGAACCCACCAGGTTACACGTTAGCGCTAATAATGCTAATGCTAATGCTAGATCTGAATCGGACCAGACCGTGTAAAGCTTTTCAGTTGGAGATTCATCATATATCAGCACTAACATCACTAACAGTCAGTATTTAACATATCCGTATCAGTCCGATTGTAATGAAAGTCCGCTAAGCATCATTCTAACACCGATAAATGAAACTGATATTAACAACCAATATTTACTTCCAACTTATTGCTGTATATTTCTAGAGGACGTTGGCCATGTGGTATTTGTTTGGTCATGTGACAGTGTTGAAGACAATGATGCAGCAAAGGTTTGTGGGTAGTTTAGCTAAAGCAGTGAAGCAATGATGAAGTAATGAGAACATTAATATCGAACATCAATATCTGCCCAAATTTTCATATCTTCACCTGGGTGGTGGAAGATGGTGATGAAAGCGAACTCAGAGGACCCAGGTAGAGATGAGAATGATGGTTGTAATGAAAATGTAGCTCAAACAGTCCAACAAGAGCAGGCAGCACAGTGAAACAAAAGCTAACGGAAACACTGGTAGCAACTGCTAAAACAAAGACTGCAAACGAGAGCTGAAGCTGACACAGGACTTAACGACAGCTAGAGACACGACTAAAAGACACGACAAGACATACGACAAGAGACAGAGACAACAGGTGGGTTTAAATACACAGGGAGACAATCAAGAAGCACCGAGGAACAGGTGAGACAATCAACGGGTAGACGGAACTACACAGAGACTCCACAGAAGACCTAAATTAACACAGAGAGAAACTCAGATCATGACAATATTAGTGCATCACTTTGATTCTTTTATAATCTGAGCAAATATCTATTGTGTTAAATTATATTCAACTGATGTTTTTTTGTGTTTATTAATTTTAATACAAACATAAACTTTTGCCTCGCTTGAATCTTTTCTGTTCTTACTTTCCACTAAAGAGTGGGAATTGTGAATTTGTTACGACCTACTTGCTCAAAGACTGGCTTCTAAAACATTTTCAGTTTTCTGAGGTCAAAGCACTTCTGTGGCTGTGCGTTGCATCAGGCGCTTATTTCGTTCTTCTTTTTTTGAAGATAGTTAAATAGTTTAAAGTCCAAAGCTGTCCTCCAGTGGAACAGTGAGAGAGACTCATAGCAGCATGAAGAGTAACCCTCAGCACCAAGAGTCTTGAACTAATCTTGGGTATGAAGCATTTTGCATTATCAGGGGACAGCTGCATTCCCAGAATCCTACAAAGTGTGCGTGTATGTTTTTTTTTTTTTTATGCTTCAATAAAAATGCATATTTGTGGAAAATAACCAGACCCCCCGAACAGAATCAGCCAGCCATCTTAACTGGAGATTAACAACAGAGCATAATTGATGATGATTAGTGCATAAATGAATGACACATTTCTGTCTGGACGGGACAGCCCCACTGTGTTAAGAGGATTACATTATAACATTTGCTTCATAACTAATTTGGTTAACATAGACAATCTGTGTGCAAACAGGTTTATGATTAGGCAGGGAGAGTGAGCCAAGCCCTGGCAGTGTCCTTCCTCTCTATGTTCGCCGAGGAGACGAAAAGAGAGGAAAGGGGAGGAGAGGAGAGGAGAAGAGAAGGGAAGAGACATTTGCTGGAAAAAATGACAACTGTGTCATGGCATTCTTAAAACTGCTCGGAATAGGAACCAGTACACTGTGGGGTAAATTAGTATTTGATACAAGTTTTCCCAAGAATAGAGATTTGCCTTTTACTGAATTAAATATTCGATCAGCAAGAATTCCAGCTCTCACTGGGTGCAGATACAAATGTGCACAAATCTTTGTCTACTTTCTGCTACTGTTGAAAAATCTCAATTTCACAATTTGTGTTCCCATTAATTAAGCAATTAAATTAAAGTCACACGTGAATAAGCTTCTACATGCCATAAGTCATAAATAATTCATGACAGTGATGGAAGTCAATAGTTACACGAGATACATTTCATGTAAAATCCTGCAGTGACTGCAAGGCACCCCTCCTCAAGCCAGCGCAGGTCCGGACCAGTCTGACGTTTGCCAACGACCATCTGGATGATCCAGAGGAGGAAAGGGCAAAGGTCATGTGGTCGGATTAGACAAAAGTAGAGCTTTTTGCTCTAAACTCCACTCACCGTGGTTGGAGGAAGAAGAATGAGGACAACCCTAAGAACCCCTTCCCAACCATCATGATGTAAAAATTGCAGGACGGCTGCATCGTATTGAGGAGGAGATGGATGTGGCCACATAGCATTGAGGGCTGGACAACAACCCTCAATAAGAGCATTGATATGTGATGTGGTGGCTGGTCTTCCAGCATGACGGTGACCTGAAGCACCCAGCCAGCACAAGTAAGGACCAGCTCCATGAGAATCATGTAAGGGTTCTGAAGTCACCTAGCCAGTCTCCAGACCAGAACCCAACAGAAGAGCTTTGGAGGGAGCTGAAACTCCATATTGCTCAGAAACATAAAAATTACGTTTTTCAGAATTTTTGTTAGAGTCCGTCTCTGAGCTGAAGTGTACCTACAAAGAAAATGACACACCACTTCATTCTTTGGAAGTGGAGAAACTCTGCTGTGTGTCAAATACTTAATTTCCCCCACTCTAAGGCTTTTGTGTTTTTGACCAAGAAGAACAATGTCGGTGTGATAACAACCTGAGACCAAAACATACTTTCAAAATGATGCTGCAAGGAAAATGTTTTCCCCATTGTCCTCCCTCTCCTGCAGCTAAGTCTCTCTTTGGATTGTGTTTGTAGTGTCACGTTTAGACACTGAAATGCCGACAGCTGTGACCTTATGGTTAAAAAAGAATGCACATTGCTCACTTAGTTAAACTTGACGAGCATGTTTTGATCAGCAGATCTGTACTGCTATTTGTTTTTTGAATTCAATGCTAGGTAGGAAAACTTCTGACGTAGCTTTCCAATTCAAACACGGCTCTGGAATTATGAACATGATCAGAGGATTCTCAAAATACAGAGTTGAGTATACACCAACTCGGTTAAAGAAGGTAAAAAAAAAAAAAAAAAAAGGCTCTAGGCAGTATAGGGTGGGTGGGGGGGAGGGTTGCTGCACTGGTAATTGACGGGAGTGATGAGACTAATAAGCTCCCCTGTGAACTCATCAAAGAACAAGAGGGAGATAATGAGACTGTTTTCTTTTTTTGAGATCATAATCAGTTTGCCTTTTTTCTGTTTTATCCTCTGGTGCCCTAACCTTTGAGCCTCTCCTCTCCTCTCACTCACCCATGGACAAGCTAACAGACATGTGTTTACTGAATAATTATGTTTAGTTTCAATATTATTAGAGGCTCCTTTCACAGTATTTCATACCTGCGATCCCTTTGGTGCTTTAAGCCATCACTGAGAAAGTTAATAAAAATATTACAACAACAGGCAGCACTCTTTCTTCTTTCAACACAGATTTAGTTTACTTAGTCTTCCTCTGACGTCAAACA
The DNA here is from genome assembly GCA_903067095.1 of Girardinus metallicus. Lineage (NCBI taxonomy): Eukaryota > Metazoa > Chordata > Actinopteri > Cyprinodontiformes > Poeciliidae > Girardinus > Girardinus metallicus. The sequence continues at coordinate 42,600 of CAEGAE010050222.1, forward strand.
CTAACTGAAGAGCTATTGACTGGCTTTGTTTTTCCTCCTCTGATCTGACTCACTAAATATCCTAGAGATATTTATCTCTAGGATAAATATGAAAGAATAAAACCTAAAAAAATAAAGCTTCTTATTTCTTGAAATAAAAAAATTCTGATAAGTTTGAAATGAGGAAGAGAAGTTTTATGCAATGAAGGTCAAGACAAAACCAATATCATCTTATTTATGTTTTATATCTATAAGATAATCATTGATCACCCATCTTGATTTTTATACGCCTGGTTTTCTTGCAGTCTTTGTCAGATCAGTCTAATGATCTTCCTGGTTCTCCCTCTGTGACTCCTGCTGGTTTTGGTTCTTTTTTTCAGTGAATATCTTCGTGCTGGGCCAGGTGAGGGTCAAAATTCATACAGGAGGCCCAAAGGCCATCACGTCTGGAGGGAAACTCTGAGGGAGCTCCACAGAAAAACCTCTGGAGGTTCAGCCTGAATGTCACAGAGTCCAGTGATGTAGCTCTGCAGGGTGACCCAGAGGTTACTCAGCTTTTCAAATAAGCTCAATGTACTGAAATAAAACACCGATACAGTGGAGTCTCGCCTAGTCGTGGCCTTTTCCGTAAAGCACATCTAAAATATTTGAAAGTAAAACTTGGGAAGCGGAAATACCTCAGAGCAGTGCTACTTAACATGCTAGATATTAGCTAGCATTTCCCAGCTGGAGTGGAGAAGCTCAGGGGATGTTAGCTTCTGTGATAGTGCTGAGATGGTTTCCACTGTGCATATTAAATCTGCAGTATGTAACTTTTATAAAATCATATATTTTTTACATTTTTGTTTGAACTGTCACCATGTTGTGACAGTTTAATATGAGACAGATAATTTGTGAAAAGTTCAATCTTCCCCACCTTCTCCCTGAGCTGCTGTCTGAAGAAATGCACCGCTACCAAACAGAAACAACCAATCACAGGCCGGAAGAGGGTCTTAGTACTGTTAATAAACCTCTTGTACATTCTGCTAAATTCATTAATGACTGAGGCATAACGTAATAGAGAGCGAGGGGTCCAAAGGGTGGGTGGTGAGTGATATGTGCATGGTGAATGGGCATGATTGACAACAGTAAGACCCGCCTCCTGGATTTGATTGGTTGTTTCTACTTAGCACTGGGAGAAGGCAGAGGAGCTCGATTTTTTTTTTTTGTTCAGATTTTCTGTTTCATACTATTTTGTCACTCCATAGTGACAGTTTTAACAAATATGTAAAGAAATTTTTTTTTTATTTTTTATAAAAGTTACGCACTGCAGCTTAAATGGATATCGAAATATAACCAGTGGTTGAACTATTAAAACAGGCATAAACATTTTTAAAGGCGTCTCAAGTATTTGTGAGAACACTGTTTGAAATGTGCTTACAAAGAGGAAAGAATCTTCAACAGTGGCCATTTGAAATCATGTTATATAAAAGTAACATTCATCTTCATGTGTTTAAAATTTATAAAACTTTCAGACTGAAAGATCCAACTGGATATTTAACATTTGGTTTTGCTTCGCTTTGGCCCCTTTTCGTGCCTTAATACGTCTCTCTGTGGAGTTAATCTGATGGGTTTAGTCCTTTTTCAGGCCGTTAAAAATTAAACCATTTCCGAAGAGGCACTCGGCTCTCTGGTGAACCACAAATTTGGAGTGATGGCGGAAACAGGAACACACGTTTCATGCCGCCGAAGCGTGCTGTAGTCGGATGTTGCTTTTTATTTATTTTTTTTCGCTTTGTTGTCTGTGAGAGTGATAAAGTGACTGAAAAAAAAGTGTTGGTTATGTAGAGTCAAACTGTTTTCACTTAATGTGAAAAGTTTCCAGACAGTGATGAATATGCATTAGGGGCACTCATGTTTCAAACACTCTCTGCTTTTCTTAGTGCTTTGAAAAATTCAGCCAATTATATATATATATA
>CAEGAE010050230.1:0-11638 GCA_903067095.1 Girardinus metallicus
TATATATATATATATATCAGTGTGTAAAGCTGGTTGATGCAGCTGTTCCACCAGCTCTACGCCGCTTCAGGATTACATAGCACATGTGAACCTCGTGTCCTCCTACGTTCGGTCAAATACGGGATGACACATGGCTGAGAGATTTGGGTTTTTATGTGTGTTTCTGTGTTTTTGTTGTTGTTTTTTTGCGTGTGTGTGCGTTTGAATGAAAGTCCATCAGCTGCTCCTGAAAGTAAACACATTGCATCTTGTTTTTCCTGAAACTGAGCTGCCTAAGCCACATTGTTTATGTGATATTGATAAATGGCTTTTAACATAAAAAAAAAAACAAAAAAACAATCAGAAAAGTGGAATGGAAATTACCGAGAAATTAGCAGTCGCTCTAAACCGACAGACCAAACAAGGAAAGGATTAATAGAAGCTGCCCAGAAAGGTAACTTGAAAGGTTCTGTCAAAAGCTCGCCTATTTGTTCTACAATCTACCATCCTGGACGGCATGAAGAGAAAAACCAGCAGTAAGAAATATTGTTAGTAGTTCACATAGGGAATATGTCAAAGATGTGAAGAACCAAAATACAAAGTTCTGGCCCACAGGCAAATGTGAGACAGAAAACCAACACCTGCAACACACTGTCCCGGTATCAAAAACATGGTGGTGGCAGCATCATGCTTTTTGTTAGCATTTGGAGTATACGGAAATGGTCAGAGTTGATGGGGAAATGTTAATTGAAAGCCAGTGGAGGCTGTAAAATACTTAACATATAGTACAATTACCCTAAATGCCCTACTAAAGTTGAAATGGAATGGCACAGAACGAAGCACATTTATGTGTTAGAATGGGAGAATCAAAGTCTAGAGCAAAATCTCCTGGAGAATCTATGGAAAAACATGAAAACTGCTGTTCACGGATGCTGATTGAGCTTTAGCTGTTTTCTAATAAGGAATGGGCAAAGATGATCCTGAGATCCTCAATGAAGTACTGACGTAGAAACATTTTTGATTTGTCTTTTCCTTCAGTGATACAATGATGCAATAATTAAAGTAATTCCAATGCAATTTGTTTAAGGTTTTGGTTGTTACGTGTCACCATGAGAACGTTCTACCGTCTTTAACACTTAGACTATCTATTTTGCACAAAAGCCACATTGTTCCTCTAAATAACATGCTGTATCATTGCTGCCACCCTCCATCGTTCACTTACAAGACAGTAACCACGCGGCACAATGAGCAAGTACGCCATCGAGGCTAAAACTGGTCTCACAAAATAAGCCTGTTTTCTAAAAACGTTGAACCGAGTTTTCGTGTGAAAGTGACCTTGTCTGAACGCCATCACACCGGAGAGTGCCTTTCATAAGACTTGGACGCGTTCTTTCTTTCCAGGAGGAATGCCAGTGCCTGAGGTGGCGTCTGACAGTGCCAGCGCCGCCGCCATGTTGAGCCCCGTCCTCAATTCCTCCAACGGAGACGGCTCCGAGTCTGAAACCACCTCCGCCATCCTCGCCTCCGTCAAGGAACAGGTTAGAAGTCTTTTTTTTTTCTTTTTTTTTTTTTGAATGTGTGCTCAAGCAGCTCTGACTACGTGTGTGTTTGTGTTTGTGCAAAATACACAGGAGGTTGTCAAAATTAATGAAAGATGAACACCAGAAAGCATGGTGGATAAGTCCCGCAGCCCTTTCAAAGAGAAACAAGGTGACAGTAAACAGTAAACACCTATGATGGAGCGTCCCACTAAGCCGGCGTGTCACAAATATGTCACTACATCTTGATGTAGCGGGCCTCGAGCCACAGCCGTGTGCGGCGATTTCTCGCCTAATGTGATGGAAAGCATCGTTTCCCCACATTTTATCAAATCTGAGCAGCTTTGTTGGATGCGATGAGGCAACACAGAGACGAGACTAAGTCACCTTCATTTTATTTTCCAATGTGGGTACGATTAGGAATTAGAGGTCTGAAGCTGTTTGATGTTCATTTTAAAATTACGAGGATTAGAATATTAATCACGGTGCTTAGATGTAGCAGAACGTTCTCAACTCTTTCGTTTTTCAGCCAGAGTGCGGAAGGTGTGCTCGGTTTTGACCTGTGCTGAATTTAAATTGGGGCTCTTAAAGATACAGCAGCACTGTTTTTCTTGTTTGTTTTTGTTTGCGTTTTTCGTTCCCATCCTAAACGCCAACATTTTCTGGAAAGTGTCACCTAAACAGGTAATGCTGTTTTCACTCCAGGTTTTCAATTAGCTACAATAAATGAACTACAACAAATAATTTTCAGCATTGAAAAAAAAAAAAAAATACTATTTAAAATGCCTTCTTTGGTGAATCTTTTGGTAATGGGTAACAATGAGACTGTCATAGTTGTCAGATTTGATAGAGTGCATTTATATGTAATTCCAGATATCTGGAAATATCTAACATGTATCCAGAAGAGGTTAAAATACACCAGCATGAAGCAGTTTGTTCATGGGCACAAACTGGAAGTAGAAAGGCCCGGGGTATGAAATGGCAGATTGCCCCAAGCCTGTATTTTTTCTCACAGTGCTAAAATTACTCTGGAGAACACCATGCTGAGCAGTAGAATGCTCATTTTGCACCAGGAAGAGAATTTCCCATATTTACCTCCTCTAGTATGCAGAATCTTTTGGCAAATCTTGCTTTGATTATGTCCAGTTTATGACAACACCATGTATTTTTTAAATCAAAGAGTACAATGACTTCCTGACTACACCCAAAGCTTCCCGAGTAGAACGCACCAAAATATGACCTGAAGCAACACAGGGCTATTGAGGCTGGATTGATGGATGGATTGGTGGATGGATTGGTGGATGGATTGGTGGATGGGTCGGTGGATGGATCGGTGGATGGATCGGTGGATGGATCGGTGGATGAATCGGTGGATGAATCGGTGGTAACCCGGTCCAACAAGTGAAATCCTCATCTGTGCTCCGGGCGAGATTGCTCCTAAAGTCTAGGTTTCTGTTGGTCAACACAGATCCTAAACCTTCTATTAGGAGTCGTGATGTTTTTTTCTCTCTTGATTTTCATGTCAGGTCTCTGTTTCGCTCTTGGCAGCTTAGTGATAAGATGCTAAATTGTAGTTCATTGTGTCACACTCTGATTTGGACTGGACTGGGCACTGTTAGTCATGGATTCATTTTGTTGTGTCTGGACTACTGCTTGTTTTCCTCCTGTCTTGACGTAACTTGCTCGGACCGGTTCCAGACGGTTCAAAATGCTTTTGCTAGACTTTTGACTGAGTCTTTTTATACAGTTATCTCACCCTGCTACTTTTCCAGCTTCTCTGGCTGCCTATTAATTCCAGGATTCACTAAAGGAAACAGAAGATTGCTGCTGTGGCCCCCCAGACTCTGGAGCTTTCTCTCCCTGAGCTTCAGAACCGTCACTTTAAAGGCAGCTCAGAATACATCTTAGTGAGCTGGCCTTTAAGAAAGATCTTGTGTTACTCTTGAGTTTCTTTCTCTTGCTTTTTTTTTGTTGCATTTTTAGCCTTTCTACATTAAACCTACACCTCTTACACCGCAAAAACACAAATCTTACAATTATTGTTTCTTCCAGTTTCCAGTGCAAATATTTTAGTACACTTGAAATAAAACAAACCTAATTTTTCAACAACATATAGGAGCTTGTTTTAGGTCAATGATTCCTTAAGGTTGACGAAAAAGTTCTAGTTAAAAGTGAAAGGTCTAATATCTTGCTGAAAAGTTATTTGTGAGTTAGTCTTGTCTTATTTCAAGTAAAAGATAGCTGTACTAGAAACTAGATCAAAGTGGGTTTTTTCAGTGTTTTTTTTTTATTTTTATTTTTGAATTTTTCTTTATTTGTGTTTTTTTTTATGATTAACAATTCATAATGCATTTTATTCTAGTGCTGTAAAACACTTTGTGATATTTGTATCTGCGATTGGGGTTATATTTCATGCATAAATTTGAATAATTTTATCATTCCTTAATTTTCTGTTAGATTTCATTAGTTGTAATCCTGAAAAATATATAAAATCACTAACATTTTGTAAAATCCTGATCATTGCATCCCAATTGCTTTGATCCAGCATCTCTGACAGTAAGCCGGTATTGTAAGCCAGACCCCAATTTAACACCATTAACAAATTTCTCACATATTTCCTTTATAAAGCAGTGGAACAGGGACGGGGGGTGGGGGGGTAGGGGTGTGTGGGGGGAGGAAACACTTGTCCACTTTCTAATTTAGGCTAATCGTACGTGTCGCCAAAGCTGAATGGACTAATTCAGGTGTTAGATGTGTGTGAGCACACCTGCCTGCCAGGGAAGCAGGCGGACGGCTCTAAAATGCAAAAGCGGAAAGACGCTGAGGCAGAGATGTGATCCACGGGTTGAATAACCTCCCACCTCCTCCGCGTTCGAGCAGCATCACTCATGAGGACGCCTTTCTTCGAGAAACGTGACACCGCTGCGATTTTTCTTTTTTTATTTAATTACGTCTTTATGAGCGGGGCTCATTTCTCTCGCATTTCTCCCGCGGCGCATGTCCTGAGTGGGACGGAGATATTTTTGCTGATGCACAATTTGAAAAATGTTGGACAGATGGGGAATTTTGACATGCCTCTCGCCAAATCCAATGTAAATAGGAGCGGCGAATCATTATGCTTCGAACAACGCGGGATTTGGGTACCAAAGTTCATCTTAATCCATTCAGCAGTTTGCCTGCGTATTTTTTATTTATTTATTTTTAATCTGCACTAACATGTTGGACAGATGGGCCAACATTGTCACCCTCAGGAGCCACAACACTGCTGCATTTTAAACTACTTTAAAAAGCAGCTTACTCTGCGGTGGGATGAACACTAATCAGCATACAGTAACATCAAAACAGATTAGAAGTGATGTTGGTGTGAGATCCCATTATGTGCTTAGACAGAACATTTACTGCGGATGTTTTGGAGCGACCGCTGAATTGTCCTCATGTCGCAGCCAATGTTGGGTCGTAAGATCACAAGTCTGGATTTTATTAAAAAACAAAAATACAACATGTACAGTGCATTGTAGGAGTATTCATATCTCTTAGACATTTTGGTCATGCTGCAGGCACAAAATTTGATGTATTTTAGTTGATATTACCAAGGTTTCCCCCCAGAAAACCAGGGCAGTCCATTCGTCCAGTGGCCTGTCATGTTTTTGAGTCAAAAACTGTTTAAAATTGACAGGAAATGTGAAAATATCACTTAATAATTATGTGTTATTGAAAGATTGGACGATCAATACCTGAACACCAACTATGAAGTCTTAAAAAATGCAAAAAATGTACAAAAACTTAAATAAATAAGCAATGCTTATTTACTTGGGGGCACAAGTAAAGCCTGGTGGCCCGCCAGGCTTATAATACACTGGGGGAAACCCTGGACGTTAGTACCGCATGCCGTAGGGAAAACATGGCTCAATAAAAAGTTGTATTTTACATCATACATTAGTGTAAATATCATAAAAGGTCCTTACAGATATTTCTAAATTAGCAACTCAAAATCTGTGATTTTCTTCCCTGATGTTGAGTCTGCAGTGTGCCTTGTCCTCCATGATGCTGTTTGATCACTAATGTCAGACTGAATCACGTACAGGTGGACGTTGGATATTTCAACTTTAAAACACTTGAACTTTTACGGCTGTGCGCAACTTTGTGTTGGTCGAACGCATGAAGTCATTACGATCAAATATTGCGAAGTGAACAAGTTTGAGGGTTTTTTCAAAGTCACTGTGAGGATAACGAAAGAATGAAGACATTTTTAATCGATCCTGGCACTGCAAAAACACAAAATCTTACCAAACATTTCTGGTCTAACTTCTAGTCCAAATATCGTATTAAACTTGAAGTAAGACAAAACCAACTCAGCAAGATATAAGAGGTCATTTTGTCAATGATTCCTTAATATTGATTAAAAAGTACTAGTTCCATCGGCAGATCATTTCACTTCCAACGATAATTTTTTTTCCCACAAGTGCCAGTTGATCTAGTACTTATTCATCAAAATTAAGGAATTATTGACTTAAAACAAGCTCCCACATCTTGCTGAAAAGTTATGGCAAGTTAACTTTGTCTTATTTGAAATGTACTAAAACATTTGCACTAGAAACTAGACCAAAATCACTTGGTGATATTTTGTGTTTTTTGCAGTGCGGCAGCCTTTACTTAGCCTTTGGTCCAAAGGCTTCTTTTAACACCATCCATCTGAATCACCGACTAAAGAGAAGACCGTCAGGTTGCAGTCGCGGTAATGCAAGTGCCAGGTTTTAATAGTGACGAACAACATGGCTCCGGGCTTTCTATACGAGCGCAGTCTTCCTTCCTAATGACACCAGAGCTGGACCGAGAGGATATCCAGAAGATAAAGATAGCAAGCGATAGTCTGAGGAGGAGCAAATGTAATGGATTCCTCATGTATCGACGTGTGGTCGCAGTTGCTCTTGAGGTCCGTTTCCAGCCTAAGTAGGTCATGTAGATTTAAACATGTAAGCACACGCACACAAGCAGGTCATGTAGACACGCAGACTCTCTCACGGATGATCTAGGGCACGATAATGGCTTTCTGATCGGAATGTGTGAATAAAAGTAGAGTGCGCTGTGATTACATCGTTGTCACTGCTTTAAATGATTGTTTCTTCACTTTGAGTGGATGTCAGTGTTTGTTTTTGGGGTGGGGTATTTATTTTTAAATACCCCACCATTAAAGAAAACAGGCATAAAATAAAGTGTACCATTCATTTTGGCTCACAAAGACAATAAGAACCCAAAATCACAAGAAAAAAAAGAAAAAAAAAGCCTAAATTACAATCAGAGACACAGATATGTGGTCTGCAGACACACACATGCCTCCAAATGTTGCCAATCAGCCTCTCTTTCCTGTGTTGACTCACTCTAGGAGATCCCTGCTGCTGTCTTCTTTTTTCTTTTCTTTTTTTTTTTATTTCTTCTCTCCGTTTCCTCCTGCCCACATGAGATTGATTAGCCATTCAACATTGTCTTCATCACATCTGTCAGCTTTTGTCTTCCCGTCGTTCATCATCTCCGCTGTCACTAAGTCTTATTGCGGAGCAGGCTCAGTGTGGAGTCTGAGCAAGCTTTCTTCCATTTGACAAATCAGACTCATTCTCTGACTGAGCGACAGACAGTGGGGAAAATGCGACCGGGCGCCGATTTGCTACTTTTGCCTCGTAGCTTGGTAGGATTTGACCTTGTAGAAATGTGAATATTATAGCATGCGAAACGGCTTTATCCAATCAGCAGGCCAGGATTATTTACCAAGTAGATGACATCTGCTTAGTAGATTCTTACTGTGCGTTAAATTTATTTTTATTTGAGTATAAGACCATATAGTTAATCAAATTTACCGTTCCATTTTATGTAAACGATCTAAAAAATGTAAAAAAGTGTGATCCTGAAAAACACAGGACTTTTTTAAGCACTTTTCTGCAGTTTCTCCTTTGTAAAGCAGACTCTTATTTTGTAATATCTGCTGATGGATGTGTGCTTTCCCACCTGTTGAAGGCTGAACTCAAGCGTGTCACTAATTTATCTATGAACAAACTAGCGACTGAATTTTATAGAATAAATTTTTGCCAATATCTAAAAGCAAGTGTTGGATCACGGAGTCGACCAGTGGAAATTTTAGCTGATTTGTTTGATTGAAATAAGGTATACATAATATTTAATGAAACATCACTTTTTAAATGTTCAACTTAAATTATTTTAAAAAACTCATGTTTTATTTTAAAAGGTATGATGTTACATGCTCTGTAATTCATCTGGCTTCCTGATATTTTTATATATTTTATCATTTCTCTCAAATTGAAGTTATTTATAAGATTTATGATGAAAAGATTATAAAGATTGCTTGTTTTATTTATTGTTAATATCCTACAGTTGAATGACATTTCGTTTTTATGTTCAAAGGATTTTACCGTTTTTCTGTAACCTAACTTTAGGAGTTATTATTCAAAATGATTGGGATTTCAATATTGATCAAAGCAATCAAACTATATATTTTTCCCACCCTACTAATGCATCAGTTTCCTCTCACTTTATATCTGTGAACCACTAAAAATGACATAAAATATCAGTTTTATTGGCATTTTATGTCAACAAAACTGATATTTTGTTGACATAAAATGCCGATAAAATACATTGGAGTCTATGGTTTTGAAGTGATAAAATATAAAAGCAGCTCAGGATGTGTGAATGCTTCCATCAAGTACTGTCCATGTACAATCAGGTGAGCATAAAGAGCATCACTGTTAGCAATCTCTGCTTTGTTTGTAGAAGAAATCCACAGACAAAATCAATCTGAGGAAATAGGAAAAAAAAAACACTTTTGTGAGTCTTTATAGATCTCTTTCTTTTACATTATTCGAAATACCTCAAGAACTCTTGGTTACTAATTTCTAGGGTTACTAATTTCTTGTTTACTAATTTTTTCCCCTCTTCTCCCTTCAGCAGCACCGGCGTCTCGTAGACGTAACACAGAACAATGGGAGCTCTCAAGGCAGGGTCAGCCTTTGAGTGTATTTTATTACTATTTTTTTTTTGTTGTTGTTTTTGTTTAAAAAAAAATTAAGATTTATATGTCCACACAACACAGGAATCAATTGCAGCTCGGCACAGAAAGGGTAGGCCGGTGTGCTGCCTTAGGGCTGGCATACTCTGGGTTGTTTAATCAGGAAACAAAATTACATTACACTTTGTAGTCCTGGTATTACAAAATATGGATAATAGCTGTGTCATTCTGATATTATGTAATGCAGCCAGAGCAGAATTACGTCGCAAACCACTCACAGTCAGTTCTTCTATAATTGGTAAGCAACATCTGGAAAACCGACGTTATCTTCAGATTAGGAAGTGGACGGATGGGACAACTTTAGACTAAGGAGGTCAATGGCTGGGTGTTTCAGCGCATGTTGATGGCAAACAACAGTTTGGTACAAGGTAGATGTAACTGCTTGGTCTAGTGGAGAGGAGCTGACAAGCCAGGAATCTCAAGTCTGATGCCCACAAGGGATATAAATGCATTTCATACCAGTTTTAACAAGATGTAGACGTGTTTCTCAATGCTCTAGATATCTAAAAAATGTTTACATTTAGTCACGTTATGCTTTTGTAGCATATGTTATTTTAAAATCACTGCAAAAAATGTTAGTTTCCCATTCGGGTCTGTGGGGTAACAGCTGCCGTCTCCAAACTGTCAGTCGGCTGGCTTAGTGAGAAATGTACCCAATGCTAACTAAATTAGCAACAAGAAACAGAGCATTGTTATGGAATCACACAAAGGAGAAGTAGCGTAGGAAACTAGTGTTGCCACAAAGTAGATTTCACTTTGGCAGTCACTCAATTAAATTGAGCTTATTTAAAGACAAAGGTGAAAGGTTTGCCTTTAGCGCTGACAGATTCGACTAAAAAGGACTTGTCATGCTAGCTGACAACACCTGCTGGCCTCTCCCAATTTAAATATTTTTGTACGACAGCTTTTTGGATACTTGGAAGTGAGTCAAAGACATGATATAAACTATTTATAGGCACTGTGAGAATGGTAGGTAACACCTCAAAAGTTGGTATCTGATTTAGATCGTCCTATCTGCGCTAAGCTAACGGGCTACTTCACAACTTGACTGGACAGCACTGGATCATATTTCAAACTCTGAGATACTTACACTAAGGTAAGGGTAATTTTATTTATGTAGCACATTTTCAGCAACAAGGCGATACAAAGCGCATTAATCACACCTGAGAATTAATCAAAGAATAACCTAACAACTAAATTCAGGGCAGAACTCAGTACCAAAATGGCATAGAGAAAGTGAGGGAAATTGATCTATGAGACCAAGATGTGAAAACAAAGCAGGAAATCAGGAGAGTAACTCATAGAAGCGGACTGATCGAGAGAATAAATGAATAAAGAGACAAACATAAAAAAAAACAAAAGAAAAATACAAGAGCACAGAAAGTCAGATAAAAATAAACTAAAAAGGTAATGGGATCGTGACATTCTCTTTGTAAAAACCACATAAAGGGAAAATTTTCAACGCTTTTTGCTATTAGAACCACCTCCGAATTAGACAAGAATTGAAATTTGTAACAATTCGAGGGCGGGGCTACACTACACTAGTCATAGTTTGATTAAAACAGTTTTCAAACACTGAAAACTTTAGTTGTGCAAACAGAAAAGGAGATGGTTTTCCATAAATTCTCCTCAAACAAATTTTGTGAATAGTCTCCTCTTGTTTCATTTCATCTCTCAACCTGGATGTGTAGCTGCAACCCCAATTACAAATAAGTAAAGGAAAAGATATATATATTTTTTAAAAAAAGTCTTGATTAAAAACCTCTCTATTGAAACATATGTCATCATGCAGAGACAAAAATAAAATATAAAATTTACCCAGCAGCAATGTACTGAAAGCCTGTTTTCATCCCGTTTGAGAAACGTGTACATGTTCAGTTTATCCAGGAAAACAAATTAAATTAGAGCTTTAACCTTCCTCTACTGCTTGCTGCCAACATGACCTCCTGCTGTGTTCTTACAAGCACCTACAAAGGTCAGGCACAGGTTACAAATAAAAAATCTCACACATCCAGAAATTAAATTCATGATTATGAACTTGTACATTTTTTTTAAATCTATTTGGCCAAAAACACACTTCATTTTAAAGCAGACTTTAACTCCAAACCCATTTACAATTTTTGTATTTATCACAAACTATATTGGCTGGGTATACTTTTGCTACATATAGAGACTCTTGACTATTCATTAGGCTCTTTATTTCAGTTTTTGCTCAGCGTCCTGCCTTCCCAAATGGTATTTTCCTCCCACTCACTGCTACACTACTCATTTGTTTATTGAGAGCTAATTAAGATTTGTTTAGCATCTTCGCCTTCCTCATTAACTTACCAAATATAGTTCTCTTCAAAGTTCCGCACAAAGTTGGATATTCATAAAAAAGTTTTCTGAAAGTGATTCAAATGTTTGTTTCATTTTACATCGTACACTGGGGGCCACGCAGAAGAAACAAACAAAAAAAAAAGACGGAGGAGAGGAGGGATTTGGGGGAGAATTGTTCTTTCCATCCCTGGTTCTTTATCTACTATAATGTGTCGGCATTTGTAAAAGTCTCGCATTGTGTGCCGTTTCCAATCAGACAAAGGTCACCAGGGCGCCATCAGACAAATAGAAGAACTGGTCTTTCTCCTTAATGTCTGCCCTTGGCTGTGACAGCCCAGTTTTAATTTCTATCTTTCTGATGTAACGTTACTTGTCTCCTTGTCATGCACTCTGTTAAAAGTAGCTGTATTCCGTTAAATGTTTCTGATTATCAAACACATTTATAAATGCGTAAACATTTGTATTAAGGGAAAAAGTACTGTTCAAACAATCCCAGTCTCATTTAAAAAAAAAAAAAAGTAATTATCTCCCTTGTTAAATCATGAATTAACTGTAATTTATCACATTTTTAAGCTGAGTCCAATTTCATGACCCGCTGGCCTAATTACTGCCAGATATTTAGATTTGATAATTCACTTTAATAGAATGTGCCTGACAACGCCAAGAGGAGGAAGGCAAAAAGATCTAAATATATATATATATATATATATATATATATATATATATA
>CAEGAE010050235.1:0-62537 GCA_903067095.1 Girardinus metallicus
CAGTGATCCAGAACCCATCTGTCATCCCTTGGACCCGCTGTTCGGATTATTATTTTGTTACTTTTGCAATAAACCATTTAACCGATTTCTGTTCTCCACCTTGTGTTTCTGCATGTGGGTTAAAAAGTTAGAACCCACCATGACAGATCACTCTGGCCAACACAGAGACCCAGCAGAAGCACTCCGGAGAACAATCAAGGAACAACACACATTAATTCAGAACCACGATGCAGCATTACAAGAACTAACAAATCGTCTAACAAAAACAAATTGTCAACTCAAGGAATTAATCACCTTTTTGCAAAACTCAGCTCAACAGGTCCCCGCTCTTGCTCCCGCTCCTGCCTCCGTTTCCACTCCACTGACAGTTCAAGAATCCAGAGTGGAAGACTGCCTTTAAGATTCCCACAGGTCACTTTAAATATCTGGTTATGCCGTTTGGTTTGGCCAATGCACCAGTATTTTTTCAAGCTCTAGTTAATGATGTTCTGAGAGATTTTTTGAATGTGTTTGTTTTCATGTATCTGGATGACATTTTGATTTTTTCTAAGAATCTACTGGAACACAAGCACCCTGTCCGCCTCGTTCTCCAACGGCTGCTGGAGAACAAACTCTTTGTAAAGGCCGAAAAGTGTGAGTTTCACAAGACATCGGTGACCTTCTTGGGGTTCATACTCGAGGGCGGACAGGATAAGGGCTGTATTGGATTGCGCTGTTCCTGAGACTAGAAAACAACTGCAAAGATTTCTTGGATTTGCCAATTTCTACAGTCAATTCATTCGTAACATTCAGTCAGACTGCCCAACCACTCACTGCAATAACCTCCACTAAGACTCCTTTTACCTGGACCCCTGAAGCTAATGCTGCATTTATTCAGTTGAAATCCCTGTTTTCTAGTGCACCAGTACTCATTCAACCTGACCCCAGCAAACAGTTCGTTGTGGAGGTTGACGCATCAGATACTGGGGTGGGAGCGGTATTGTCTCAATTCTACAACTTTGAGAAGTTGGAGAATTGACTCATCCATGTGCCTTCTTTTCTCATAGATTGTCCCCTGCCGAGCGAAACTATGATGTGGGTGATCGAGAACTTCTGGTGATCAAACTTGCCCTGGAGAAGTGGCGGCATTGGCTGGAGGGCGCTGAACATCCCATGCTGGTCTGGACGGATCATAAGAACTTATCTTACCGTCAGTCAACCATAAGACTCAACTCATGTCTGTCCCGCTGGTCTTTGTTCTTCTACAGATTCAATGTCTCCATATTCTACCGTCCTTGTTTTCGTAACATAAAACCCGGTGCTCTATCCAGAATACATTCCTCAGATGATTTAGATAAAGTTCCAGCCACCATTCTACCTCCTAGTTGCACTTTCGCCTCCCTTACATTGGAGATCCAAAACCTCATCCAACAAGCTCAACGATCAGAACCAGACCCCGACACTAGTCCACCCAACAAGATTTTCGTCACTACCCCATTCACTGGTTGCATTCCTAAGTTTTCCGCCCATCCTGGGGTTAGTCGTACCGTTGCCCTGATTTTTCGTTGTTTTTGGTGGCTGTCTCTCCATAAAAACATAAAGGAATACGCCCTTGCCTGTTCTATCTGTGCCTGTAATAAGCCCTCCCACCAACCACCATCCAGTCTATTACAACCTCTTTCCATTCCAAAACGCCCATGGACACACATATCCATAAATTTTGTCACTGGTTTACCCTCTTCCAAGGGCATGACCACTATATTCACCATCATCGACCGTTTTCCTAAATCCTGCCATCTCATACCCTTCAGAAAACTCCCCACCACTTTCCAGACCACTCAACTCATGGTTAAACATGTTTTTCGTCTCCACGGTATTCCACAAGAAATCCTTTCTGACCGAGGTCCACAATTCATCTCCCAGGTTTGGAAACATTTCTGTTCAGCACTTGAAGCCAAAGTCACCCTCACAACCGGTTATCATCCCCAGTCCAACGATCAAACAGAACGAATGAACCAGGAACTCGAAACCACCCTCTGATGTTTAACTTCCACAAACACATCAGATTGGTCCCAATATCTTCCTTGGGTAGAATAAACACATAACTCGCATATTTCTGCTGCTACTGGTTTGTCCCCATTTGAAATTTCTCTTGGTTATCAACCCCCTTTACTACCAGCAGATGAAAAAGAGATTTCCATTACCTGTTCAACACCACATCCTCCGCTGTAAAACCGTCTGGGACAAGACCATCTCTGGTCTCAATCACACTGCTGACCAGAACCGCCGCTTTGCCGACCGCAAAAGACAACCAGCTCCACAGTACTCACCCGGACAAAAGGTTTGGCTTTCAGCTAAGGATATTACCATGAAATCCATGTCCAAGAAACTGTCTCTTCTCCTCATTGGTCCGTATGAAACTGAATCTGTCATCAGTCCATCTGCTGTCTGTCTCCGTCTGCCTGCTTCTCTCCATGTGCACCCCACCTTCCATGTTACACAGATCAAGCCCGTCCAAACCAGCTCTTTGTGGCCTCCTGCCGAGCCCACTCCTCCTGCCCTTGATGTTGATGGGCACCCAGCTTACACCATTCGCTGGGTCGTGGCCTTCAGTCGGCGGGGCCGGGGCTAGCAATGCCTCATCGATTGGGAGGGCTACGGCCCGGAAGACCGCTCTTGGGTGCCTGGTTCGTTCATTTTAGATCCTTCTTTGAGTTCTGATTTTCATTCTTCTTGCCCCTCTTCTTCTTCTTCTGGACTGCTGGGTGGCATTCGATAAGGGGTGGGGTACTGTTGGGATCCTGGGTGGTGGTCTGGGTTTGTTGCTTTTTCCCTTTTCTCCACCAGAGGGCGCCGAGAGGTCAATTCATGGAGGGCATGACCGGCGGCTGCCGGATTACCTGCACACCTGCAAGTCATCTGATCATCTAGAGGAGTTTAAGAGGAAGGAGCGGCCAACACTTCTTTTCCAGAATGTTAGCCAACGTTTGATACTTCAGGCTTCAGTGTTTTTCCTTGTGCTTACCTCGTTGTGAACCTTCTAGTGATTCTTTGTGTGCCTCCTCCTCAGGCGAACCCTTGTGACGCTGTGGCTGTTTCCCCACCGGTTGCCCAAGCTCCTGGCTATCTCTGTGCATTTCTTCCCTCGTGATGCCGTAGATGTTGCCCGAGTTCCATTAACCAAACCTTCCAGGATATCTCAAGTTGGCAGTCTCCTTTGTTCCTCTCCGCTGGAAATCCCAGAACTTACCTGTCCGCCCTCCACTGCTGTCCTCCGTCGACCTAACAGCAAGCCCTCCACCGTGATCTCCACCCTGGTAACCTCAGTAACTCCCTCCTGGCTCATCTCCCCGCTAAACCCAAGTAAGACCAGTCTGTTTTGTTTCACATTTTTTCTGTTCCTACGTTCCTCAAACTCACCTCCACTTCTCTCGCGCTTCAGTGATCCAGAACCCATCTGTCATCCCTTGGACCCGCTGTTCGGATTATTATTTTGTTACTTTTGCAATAAACCATTTAACTGATTTCTGTTCTCCGCCTGGTGTTTCTGCATGTGGGTTAGAAAGTTAGAACCCACCTTGACACAATTTAGGTATTTTGATAACAACTAACTTGTCTGAGAATTTAATGTTCTGGTTCAGAGTCAGGTTACCATTTTCATGTGATACACCCAAATAAAATCCAATGCAACCATTCATCTACCTTCATAAGTTACCTATTGGTAAGGAAATTTCCCCTCTGTGGAGAAACAGTAATTAGAAAAGCAGCCAACAGGATTCTGGTGGAAGACCCTGTTGACAGGACTAATGTTAGCTGATCTTTATGGACGGCCATCAGTAAAATTATTGAAAAACAGCCATAAGAAATCTCCTTAGCATAATAGCTTATGGCAATAGTTGGAAAGTCGGTTGCTATTTATGTAATAGCATAAATAGCAATTACCATGTGGAAGAAGGTGATCTTGCAAGACGAAAACAACTAAACCCAATTAAGAAAATAGTGTCACTACTTGAAAATAGTTTTTCAGACTCTCTGTCCAATCTAACTAATCTATTTTCCAAAGAATGAGCAGATGTAACATTTCTAGATTTGTAATGTTTGTGGAAACATACTTCTAAAGACTTACAGCTTTAATTGACCCAAAAGGTGTTTTTTCAAAGCATCTACTCAGAGGGTTTGATTAGAAATTCATACTACACTTTACAAATTTTTATTTGAAACATATGCTAAAAAAAGTGTTTTATTTTTTCCCTATTTTATAATTAAAGTTTGGAATGACTAGACTATAGTGCTCAGATGGTTCAAACATGTCACAGCAGGTATTTTTCATTAGCTGTCAAATCCAATACATCTTCACTGACATCACTGACTGTGGGATGCTTTGACCTTCTTCTCTCTTTTGCTTTCTAACAGAAAAATTCAAAAGAAACTTTTAGCAGAAATTCAAAACACAAAATGCAAAATACAGCTCTGTCATCAGCGGCATATTTTGGCAGTTTTTTTGGTAATTAAAAAAAAACCTTTATAACCCATGCTAACTTTTATTCAAGTCAAACCACATAGTTAAAATTCATGAGGCTCAAAAGGGAAACTCTACCTGGAGCAGTGGTGTTGGCAGGGGGTCCATTGGCAGGAGAAATTGGTCCTGAGCCTGAACGGGACGGCTGGGACTGAGTGGAGCCTGCTGGGGACCCCACCGGAGAGGGAGAGGGCCCACTCCTCTGGCCAGGAAGGTGAGGGGAGGCGTGAGGGGACAAGGGGGACTGTCCCTGGTTACCAGCGCCTCCCGGCTCCCCTTGGCTGCTACCACTGCTGCTGCCGTTGGAGGATCCGCCAGCGCCGACAGCCGAGCCCAGGCCGGCCTCCGTCCCAGTGGGGAGGTCATCAATCGAGCCAGAGAGATCCTGGAACGCAAGCAGAGACTTACAGTGAGTATTTGTGAAGCTCATCCAAGCATTTGATGAGAGCTGACAAGCAGCAGGTGGCAAATTTAAATGTAGGCTCAAGCGAGCACATCATTTTCCCAGAGCACGTTATGTCATAAAGGAGAGGCAGCTCTGCAAATATTACTGGAAAAGATTAAATATATGGGCAATAAGTGTCAGAAACATTTAAACTTTAAAGCTTTTATTTCAATGTGTGTAAATTAAAGCTGACTTATATATGACCCTCAACATCCTCAAGAAAATATCTTTATAGTCTCTGTGTCAGTGGTGGAAAATCCTAAACATACCAAAGAACAAGCCACTAAACTGTCCGGGCTGTGGTGGTAAAAATAAATTGTAATGGGCTTTCATTCAGACCAAGGGTGAGTTCATATTACAGTTTCAATTCCCAGTGGTGAGCGAAGGGCTGCGTACTTATGTGGGTGTGCACGTCTAGGTGTGTGTGTGCACACTTAGCAGGTAGTTCCCTGTTCTAAAGCAATTCCAGGGAATCCCCCAATAATACTGCTGACACACCGCTGACTGCATAAAAGTGCAGAGCGCAAAGGAAAGTAGGAGTGGCAGTGATGGAAGTAAAGAGCAGACCAGATGTGAAGTGATGAGATGAATCGTGATGTCTGCCCACCAACCATACATCACACACACATTCACACTGAACTGAGAGGCTGCGCCTCAGCTGTGTGCGACGACGAGGGGAAGTCACCTGTAAATAACCCCTGTTTTTCTGGCTGGTACCCATTTGAGGAAAAAAGTGGAAAGTTGCAAGTGGATGACAGCTGATCCTACCAGCTATACCAGGGCCTGTGGTCTCTTCAGTCACATTCCACCTGAGCCCTAAATGCTGACTGTCAACTCAGATATGTTCCTCAGTGTCCCTGAAATGGAAATAAGCCCTGCTCAACCACTAAAAACATAAACATAATGTTAAGATTTTTTTCTTTTTACTTTTGTATGTGAATTCAGACACAAAATAGTGCTTTTTGCACTCATCATACCATCTGTTTTAATAAACGAGGTAACTAACTCTTGTTTGAGGAAGTCCATCTGCAGGTGGCTGCATTGTTTTCTGGTTGTACAAAATCAGATAGTTAAAGTCGGCTATTCTAGAGGCGTCCCACAAGGTTGATATCTCAGTCCCATCCTTTGTTGTCAGTGTACTTAAGTGATTGTAAAACTAATAAAGTATATAGTTAAATTTGCAGATAACAGCAGCTACTGGACATACACGAACAATGTTACACACCTATCACTGGTGTATCTGGAGTAAAGGAATATTCAGAACTATGTGTACTACAATTTGTACTAGAATGTCAAATATGGATGGCTGGAAGTATATTTGGATGTGAAAAATAAAGGCATGATAACTAAAGAAATTCCAGCAATCATTTATTATTTTAAATCTACAGTTGGTGCAACATGCCTACTAATCAGTCAATAACAGGCTCCAGCAGAGCAGTTTTTTCAACTAAATAATCTATATATTGTGGAATATTTTTAATGTGAGAACATTATATTACATGTATTTATTTAATAATCTAAGCTAGCGCAAAATGTGTTTCATTGCATTTTTCATGTAAAATGTACTAAATGTATATGAAAGAGTTTAAACTGATACTGGTAAAGAAATAAAAGCTCTATAATTAAGTAAGCATTGCCTTGTTTTATTAAAAGTTGAATATAGATAACTATTTCTATGAAAATTTTGCTCTTCAGGATTAAATCTGAACATACTATCGGTAAAAACGCTGGCAGCTTTGACATACTGTCAGTTTAGTGTCAGAGCAACACAACTTTTCTCATTACAATAACACAATGCAATATCAGATAAATAATGTGACAGGCACCCCTCCACCCATTCTTTCCATTCATGGTTCCTGGCTTAGGCAGTGGAACAGACAACCAAGTCAGTGTGGCAGCCCGTCCATGCCTGATTGTTTTGGTTAATGCGATCTCAACTGTGACACACATAGCCTTTGTTTTCCATCATGCTGCTGTGAGTGCCCACCCGCCCCGACAGCCTGCCAGTCTGTCGCCTGGTATTATCTACCTTCGCTCCACTGGGCACAACCGCTACTTTCTTTCCTCTCCCTAACCCATGATCTCACTCTCTACTTCAGCCAATCGAGCCGCCCTTTGCACTGAGCTGATTGGCGTCATGCGCTGCCTCCTCCAATGGGGTCGAATGTTGTTTTTTGTCCCACCGGCTGCTTCGGGTGCATGCTATTTGACACGGAGGGGTTACCATGAGAGCTGGTGTGACCGAGGCTTTCCCAAAAACACCGGGAGCCAGCCGGATGTACAGCTAGGTTGTTAACCTACAGGCTAATTGTGTGAATGGATCGGAATAATTGCATTTCACCTAATTGGGTGCTGTTGCCAGCGTTTCCTGTGGCAGTTTAGGGGTGGCAAAATGTGTACCAGTAATTCGTTTAGAGGCTGTTAGGCTCATTTGGATTATACACACACTTGAGCACAGCTGTGTGGCCCAAGACCAAAAAAGTAGTGGTGCTGTTTAACATGCAGAGGTGGGAACGCTTAATGCTCATAGACGTAAAACTGTAAATACCCTACAGACAGTGAAGCATGATGCATACACAAGCATAAGATTTAATCATTATTAGTGGCTATAGAGCATTGTTACCTTGGTTCGATATAGAGAATTAAAGCCAGCTACCCAGCTCATGGCAGATCTCAGGATCCAAACGCCCAACAATCTGGGGCCCCCATCCAAAGTGGCCCAAATCCAATTTGTTTGGCTCGGGGCTGCAAATTGCTCTGTGCATTGAGTCTCCAAATAGCTGTCAACCACTCCCGCTTGGCGTCCTTTATCGCTTAATTCGCTCCTGGAGCATGTAATTGTCATAATAAGAAAAATATTGAGGTGATAATAACCAGTTACTTTGAGATGCCCCCCCTGCACCTCCACCACCAGATTCAAGACACACAGACACATACATATTCACGTTTTTGCACACACACATTGGGTCAGCTACACATTTCACACAACATTGGAGAGGCAGTCGCTTGTGACCCTTCACCTCGCTGGTGTTAGTGCTCCTCTGTTTGTGTGTGCGAGTGTGACAGGAACGCAGGCTGCTAGGCTGTCACAGCAAGACATGCTTGAGCACTGATGTGGCCGAGGGGACAGATGAGGCTTTTTACACACACATCCTGCCCCTCACTCATGCTACTAACCCACACACACACACATCCACAGTCTAAGGCATCAGTGTGAAGCAGGGAGCTGTCACATCCAGCAGACTGCGCGCCTTCTCCCCTGACCACGGCGCTGATGCTGTCTCCTCTCACAGCACTCTGGGAATTAATCAAAGTTGCTATGAAAGTAGGCAACGAGTGCATGTGTATGCATGTGTGTGCGTGCACAAGTGGTTCTTGGTCTAGACAGGGAGGAGCCAACATTTACAGTTTCCTACAGGGTCCAGGAAGATGGAGAGACTGCGACTTCCCTTGTCTCTCATTTCCTACATCAAGTGTCTGTTTTCCTGTCTCGATCTGTCTGTCCCAGTCAGAGGCGTTAAATGGCTCTGAGCTCCGCAGCAGATGGCTAGCCGGTTAACTAGAGCCTGAAACACAAACGCAAATACAGCAAGTGAGCGCTGTGAGGGGACAGCACTTCAACACGACCAGACTTTTGACTGCACAAACCGAAAAATGTACTTTCACTTTCAATGTATTTAACATGGCATGCAAAAGTATTCACATCTAGTTTCTTACATTTTGTCACGCCACAAACCTGGGTCATGGCATATTTACCTAATCAATCAAATCCAGACTTAAAACCAATTCAAAATCTGTGGAATCACTGGATGGATTTTGACAAATGCACTCGGTCCAATCTGATCACACGTGTACTGCGCTTTACAAAGAATGTAGAGTGCATTAATGCAAAAGACCTGCTGCTGTAATTACAGCAAAATATAGTTTTACAAAGTATTGACTCAGAGCTTTTGAGAAATGAAATCTTTACTGCTTATCTTGAAAGCATTTTACTGCTTATCTTGAAAGCATTTTTGGGTCTGACATTTCCATGCATGGCTTTGGCTTTACATTTTTTTTAAACATGCATAGAGGGAAACGATTAAGCAGACCCAATCTATATGTGGCAGACATCTACTAATGAGCACAACATAAAATAATCCTATAGTATAGTGAAACTATTTTTAAACTCAGCATGAACAGGTAGGTCTTAGACACTTGTATCTATTGTAAAACCGTAAACTCCACAAAAACCTTTCATAACATCAAACACATAGCTGCTGCAAATGATGCAATGTACATTGAAAAAACAGAGCTCAGTAGACAGTTTTATTCTCTGGGTAAATATAATGATATAAACTGTAATTAACTCCAATAGCTATCATTTGTAGGCCTGAGGGACGGGTCTTCTTGTGGCAGCTCTGTGCTCATTTATCGACTCCGGCCGCTGTACTTTCTATTTTTATAGTGCACTGGAGACAGCGAGGAAATGCTATTACAAAGGCGTTATTCTTTAAATTCTTACCCCCGTACCGTCGATTGAGGCGAAAACCAAATGAAATGCCGTGCAAATGAATCCAAATGGACTGCTGAATGCTTCTCTGTGTGTGTATGTTTTAAAGAGGGTTTTTATGCAATGCCCCATGCTGAGCTCTGGCTGTAATACCCTTCAATAAGTGCTATTAAGCACAGAAAAGAAAGCAAGAGACTTTGTGCAGCAGTAGTTTTAGAAGACGCCCTCATTATAATTTATTTTTTCATGTCAATCAGCTGGAATGTTTACAAAGGCTGAAGCGATGATGATAATTAGTGTTCACGATGATGAGAAGTGATAGAAATGATGGTTGTTTCAACTATGACATCTTCATCAACATGTGCCTGAAAAACAACAGTAGCATCTAGTACTATGGCTTCAATATTTTTTTTATTATATGTTGACAGAACTGTGGAAAGAGGATGTGTGGAGAAAAGAGTCTCTAGTACCCCCAGAGGGTCTCCACAAAGCACAAAACAGACTAAGAAAAGATGAGATGCTCAGTGTGCTTGCCAAAAACGCACCCCAACACATGACTGAGAGTGTTAGCATGCCAACCCATCACCCTCTGGATTGTCCACTGAATTCCAAAGAGAAAATGGTTTAGTCTCATGTGCCTCAAGTCTTTAGACTCCATTTAAGCTTGAATGTATAGGTCTCCCACTGAGAAACACAACATAAGAGAGAGTACATGTCAAAGTGTTAAACCAGGTAACTCACCACGGTCATGCTGCTATTCAAAGTGCTCCATGCTGCAAACACTAAAAGCCCCGTATGAGTTCAGTAAAAATGAAAGAAACTGGTTTGTCATGTTCTCAAATGGGTATAAAGTGAAATAGTTAGCAGGGAGAAAAAAAAAACACAACTGGACTGTATTTTTATAATGCAAAAATGGCTTAATAATTTTTTACATAAACAACAGAATCCATAAAAAACTACATGATTGTATGTTAGATTGCGCTTAGAAAAACCTGCATTAAAAGTGTTTGTTTTTCCTGGAACAACATCTGCTTTAACTGAGCAGGAACATTTGTGCAGCAACATAAAGGTAATTTGCTATTATTTTCCTTTCCCTGCCTTTAAACACTTTACAAAGCCCAGACTCTTTGTGATGCTTCTGCTTCTTGATCAGAAGAAAAATATGTTTTCTACAAGCAACTCTGAGACAAAATCAGTAGTGTGGATATCTAACTTACGATTCATAAAAAGTCACTAAATTGGGTGTTGATGCTAAGAGCACCTCACTACATTAGTAATTGTTACTGTTTCTCAGGAGGCCTCCTTGTGTGAAGCCTCATAAAGCTTTTTGTAATGTTCAAATATGGGTAGAGTGCTCTAAAGGCACATCTGAGGCAGTGTTACTTATAAGCAAATAAAGAAAACAAATAATCAAGTAATTCTAGTAACTAAACTAAGTTTACAGTAGGCTTGAAATTACAGTGAGTGGCAGTTCTGTTTCCTTACTTTTAGTTTTCATTTCATTCAACTTCCAAGAACAACCCAATTTTTTAGGAACCAGGCTTTAGAATGAAATGGTGGATATGCTAACTGTAATATTGTTTTTTTAGTCATGTGACCACTCAAAGCATTATCACAATATCAAAGTAGAGAAGATCATTATCGAAAGGAGCTAGATGGATTGCAAAAGAAAATATTAGTGCCATGCACTGGTTTTATGTTGGTTAGATATCTGGTAATACTTTTAGTGCTTAATTCAACAGAAAATGTTTTAGTATTTTATTACCATGTTTTAGCAAAATTATTAAGCCAAGCTATTTTATTGCTAATAATGCAGAGGCAGCCAGATGCAACTCTTTCAATAAAACCATGTTGTGTTATTGATGCTCCACTTATGGCTGCTACAGCTGAAGCAAAAGGTGACTCAAATGACATTCATCTCCAATTTAATGTGGATTAATCACTCTGAAGTTTGTAAACAGAGTGGAAGACTTAATTTTTATGACTGTGTTTTAAATTATGAACAAATTATCAAGAAGCCTACACAATGTTCCCTTAAATGCCTCTTGGTATTTAAGCACCATTGAAGAAACGGAGAAATAAACTAAGAATTCTACTTGGAGCAAACTAACAATACTATTAACACCCTCTGTGACATCTTTGAATGACTTCACTAAAATGCGAAAGTTGGTTTGGTGTAATGTGAATCTCTTTTTGGTTTTTTTTACAATGAAGCAAAACAAATTATTAAACTGCCAATGTTATTTTATATTAACTTTATGTAGAATGAAAAAGTCTGAAGGCTGTTTGTATCCAAAGACGGCCCAAAGGTTGTAGCATCCCTAAAGGAGCTACAACCTTTGATCTGCAAACTGAGATACTGCTAATCCAGTTAAAATAGTAGATTTTAATTTCTTTTCACTGAGGACACCACATTTTTAGAGGCTAAGCAGAAAGGCAAAGACCTCCCATTTTCTGAACTTTTCAACAACTACCAGCCCACAAAAGTTCTCCACAATTTAGTTTCTAATGCACGTCGTCCACTCACCGCCTTTCCTTTACACCAACACACTCTCTCACTCTATTTGTTCTGCTCATATTGGTTCTGCTAATGTTTTTATTTATGGCATTCCAGCATGACATCCCGCCATCCGCCCACCCCCTCCTCACCTCTCCATTCACCCAAGAGGGAGCTGAAAAACAACGCATGACACAGAAAGTGTGAGAGTGCACATGTGTGTGCGTGTGCATGCGTGTGTATGTGTGCATGAGAAAAGAGAGAGGGATGAAAGAAGAGGACAAAAATAAAGAAATAAATAAGGGGCCCAAATTCCTCATTTCTAATTCAACTGCTCGTTCAGCTTAACCTCTCTCTCCTCAGCAATTAAAGCACACGCCACATCCTTCACGCTGCGTACAGCCGAGGCTAAATAATGCAGGGGGCATCCAGCGCCCGCATCCTTTATCATCCCAAATGACAGCCATTTGCATATCTCCCCAGTCAATTAGAGCGCGGCGGAATAATCAGCCCATAATTGGGGGAGAGCGTCGGTAATCACCCGCCCTGGCACACCGACAGGGCCATTGGAGGAGTTGGGTTGGGGGTGGGGGTGGGTTGTGTCGGGCTAAATTCATGTGTGTGTGTGTCACAGGGAAGACAGCCCACCGAGTGCAGACTTCAAACTAGCACGTCCAAACAGCCATTCTAACTTTCCCTGGGTTCGTGCATTTGCTCTCAGTTCCACTAATTTGCAAATATTTGCACCTATTTGACTCTTGCAGATTATTTCCATGTGATATTTTTCATCCAAATGGGCCAGGAAGTCATTTTTATAGCATTTATGTGATTCATGAGTGACAGTTTTCATTACAGATGCCCTTCATTCTAAAATATTACCAAATGATAATGTCTTCCTATTTCAATGAATGTGAAAACCAACATCTACTCCTTCATTGCAGCTTTTGCATACAGTTTAAAGGCTTAAAATTATGAATGTCAGTAGCAGGGATGCTGCAATGCAAAACAAACTCAAAACATTGACGTGGCTTTTATAAATGGGGCTTTTTTTTAATACATTTTTAAATGTTAAACAAAAGATGATTGTTTTCCACCGTAGTGCCTCATTTGTGGAAATGTCCCTTCTTGCAGTTTTTAGAGATACTAGCTTAATTGTACATATACACATGCAGCCCGTCGTTGGTCACTCCCTCTGAGTTACAGTTTCAAAACAAACACGGTGGACTTTAAATAGGCTACAGACAATGTATGATGTACATCTGCAGGCAGGTGCCTCTGATGAGCCGACAGGAAAGACAAAGCCAGTTGATTCCACTCTGCAAAGTTAAGACAGGTTGCCTGTCTACTACGGTTTCTACTGATTAAATGTTTGATGGATCTTTGATTGCTTAACATTGTTCAGACATACAGTTAATTTTTACTTCATTCTGTTTTTAACAACTTGTCATTGTATAGATCATGTTAACCCCCAAAGGAATGCAACATAAATAAATAATACACTTGTAAGATATGTAAGATATATGGAAATTACTATTTAGATACCAGTGGTTTATTGTCTTTAAGTGTTTTATTTATTTTAAGTTCATTGATATTAAATTTGACATTTTATTAATTTCAGTCATTCTGGAGGTGTCGCTTTTTACATAATTCAAACTTTAAAGTGCAAATATTCCTTTAGACTGTATTTTATATTGTGATATGCAATAAATGTGATAGTTTATTGTATACAAAATGAAAGTATTCTTTGTGAATAAGTTGGAGTTCAGATTATTTCATGAATCAAATTAACTTGTCAACTGATTTATAGGGAAAAAAAGTCTTTGCTGAGATGAAGCAGGTGATTGTTTCTAAAGATTAGCCAAAGGTAAGAGATTTTTTATGGCTAAACTGCTGATTTCTAATGTGTTTCATCATGTTTGCAAATCTCCTGTGAGAACTATTAAAATCATAGTCCTGCTTTCACACAGCAGCAAAGAGCAACATTAAAAACAGCCAAGAACAACAGGAGAATGAGTGCTCTCGAACACCTGAGGGGGAAAAAAAAAAAAAATCTGCGCTTGTTTAGATTTGGACAATCAGAGCTCTTTTATGGGAAGTTTCCAGGGCAGCTTTGAATTGTGATGGCTGCACAGCCTCTGTGTTTTCCTGCTGACAGAGGAAGGACCTTTTTTTTTTTTTTTTGTAAAACAATATTTCCTTTAATACTCTGAAACCTCGATTCCTCAGATGCTCTGGTGTCGTCCTCTGAACATGACAAATAAAAGGGACGACTTAAGAGAGGAAGAAAAGAACTGGCTTGACAGTGACGGGTGCGGTGGAGGTGAGCGTGTGAAGGAACATCAGAAGAAACCCAGGCAAGGTTAGTTCCCATCTGCAGCTCCATCCTTTTGTGTCTCCCCAGCTGCGTTCTTTTTCTCCCTCATGCTTTTGTATTTACTTTACCCAATCGAGTTCAGTGCTGGCCAGCGCTGCCTCGGCGCTGTTTTAGCCTCACTGCTGCTTTGGAGAGATGAAACAAATGCTGTTCACTTGCTTTTTGATAGAAGTGGAAGTAAGAGACTGAAAGAATTGGATTGGGAAGGAGGCAAAGACAGTGCAGGGAATGGCAATGATAGTTTGCCGTGATTTAACCAGTGTGGTGCACTTCAGTCTATTACAAACAAAACGGGCAAAAAGACCAACGCTGAGGCAAAGCAGCTGAAACACAATAAAAAAATAGCTTCTTTTGAAGAGTAAAGTTGACACAAAACACAAGAATTGGGAGCATTTTGTAGCATCTCTCACTGTCCACAATGGATGGAAACATTGATTTCCTTTTTACTTTTTCTTTTTTTTTTTTTTAAGGAAGTGTCTTTCCCTGTCAGAGCCCCATTCCACTGCTCTCAGGGGATCTGTGGCATTTCCTGCCAGCCGGACTGCCCTGTTCTGCAGAGACTTATGCATCACTGTCAAAATGACTCCGATCAAAAAGAGGGAGTGGGAGAAGGTAGGGGGTGAGAGAGGAAGAGGGGGGGGCTGACTTGACCATAGCAACACAAAGCGATTTCCCCCCATTGGACGTTCTGCCTGTCAGTGCGTCCGCTTTGGTAATCCATCAGTACGAGCTGGTGATCAATATTGGGAGTGGTGAAATTTTGAGTTATATCTTATCCTCATTTGTCTGCATTAGTGATACAAAACAGAAAAATTAAAACTGGACTCTTCTTCTTCTGTTTAGATGTAGGGAAAGAATTTTAAAAAGGAAGAATTTGCTTATCGTAGCGGCATCTTATGAAAGTCAAGTCTCTCTTGCGATGTGTTATCTAGTTTGGTCACAGCTTCTGACTTCATCTGGTAGAGTAACTCTGTTGAGCTAAAGGGGCCTGCTAATAAAGAGTGTCAGTCAGTTGAGTCAACGACACTGAGGCAGCACATCCCTGGTGTATCTGGTAAATTAACATGCGTTAGTCTGAGCCTTTAACCTGAATCACAGGTCAGGTTAAGTGTGACAATGGATTGCTGGACTCAATCTTTGGATATATTTATCAAAAGAATCATGTTTTCTGAATAGAAAAGGTTACGATCAGATAGTCTACCGATGGCCAGCTGTGGAAGAGGGTTGTTTGAAGAATAATTTGTACTTTTAAAAAGAGAGATCAAACTGAAATTCAGACCTAATTCTACTCAATATAGAGATTTTTTTAAAAGCACAGTTTGAGATTTATGAAACTTTTATTGACTTTGTGAAAAAGGGACACGGAGAAATAATGCTTCTTCAGCTAATTGCCACATTAATATAAAAGTAGCACTGAAGCCGTAATATACAGGCGGATCAAACCTGGAGGGGCAAATATTATAAAGATCACACTGTCTTTAAAACAAAATGGTAGTTTGTTAAACACTTAGTTGGAACTGAACTTATAACACTTTTCTAGTAATGACTTAAAGCACTTTTTGATAGAACCACATACACCCAGTCAAACTCACACAGATTTGTACACCACTAGCAGGTCGGCATGCAACATCATCATCAAGCTTATTTGTATAGAATATTTCAGACGAAGCTGGAACTGAACCCACAACTTTCTGATTGTAAGATAACTACTTATCCTACTAAACCACAATCACCCTGTTGTTTTGTGACAAGAGATTTCTCTGGCTGCATAAAGAATTGAGTAACATAACACTTCAACAAATCCACCTGCCGCTGCACCCTGCTGACCAGTTGCCTGAAAGAATACTATCGCAAGTTTACCTTGGTAATAAGATGCAAGTTTGGCTTTTTGGAAACATTTCCAGACACGAAAATACTAAGACAGTCATGGTGTAGAAACGAAAGGGTCACCACACGTCACTTCTATTAAAGTAATGCTGTTTTAAAATCAATTTCAGTGTCAAAGTAGAGAAATTGCTGACTACACACTACCTACACAGCTAACTAACGGTTTGATATTTGCTAATATATTATATACAGAGCAGAAAAGCAGAAGGAAGTTTTATTTGTTGTAGAAGAATACCATACTTGAAAATGTCTTCCAAAGATAGTATTTTTTTCCTATAATTTTTCAATAAGTGTATGTATTAAAAGGAAAAGGTGAGAACACACACATGGTCAGGGAGAACATGCAAAGACCTTAGTTTGGGATTCAAACCCAGAACCTTCTTGCAGCAAGCCACCAGCATTATCAGCATTAACTGTGCAACTCTATTATAATATTGTATAAATTAATATAGTAATTAATAATATTATAAATGTACACTATTTGAGCAGAACTGGGAATAATTGTTCCCATAGGGAATAATTGTAGCTCATACTGTAAAACTTTCTTGTACATACTGTGATATCATCATGTTGTGGGCTTTCTACTCAATGTTTTATGCAGTAATAAGCTCACATGGGCCCAGTCCTAATGTATATTATTCTCATTTGATGTTGAATAAGTGAGGCAAACCAAACCCACACAGAAATAGCAGCGGCGTTCTCAGGACAGCCCCTTCGCCCGCAATGTCAGGCAGCATTTCAGAGAGCTCAAACAAACTTTTTAACGGTGAAAACAAATTGGGCTCGCCATCAAAGAGACTTTTCAAAACCCCACAATTTCTCTCTGCCAGTTCAAAAGAACACTGGTTGGTATAAACAAGCATGGAGAATTCACAGCGCAAGAGATATTGTAGGAGGTACAAACGGCTAGAGCTTCGCCACAACAAAGGCAGAGGAGAGCGAATGGAGGGGTCGTAATTCATCAAACACTCAACAAAAGCGAGTGTGACTGACTGGCCATGACGGAAAAAAATAAAACAAAAAAATAACTTCTCCTTTAATTGGAGCAGGGGTTTTTTTTCTCCCTCAAATCTACTTCATCCATTGTTTTTCAACCTCTGTGTTTTTGCTTGATCTCTTCACCTCCTTCATACCTTTTTCTCCGTACCCTTCTCTAATCAGTTTCAGGGAGAGAAACTCAGAGGAAACTAAAGAAAACAGGGTAAAAGGAAAGAACGGAAAGTTTTAGTAGGAGGAAAAAAAATCTCTAGGTCCTTTATGGCTTGTGAGATTTCTTAACAAATAGGCAACGAGGCAGACATGGGCCTTGCTCTGCAT
Organism: Girardinus metallicus; assembly: GCA_903067095.1. Classification (NCBI taxonomy): domain Eukaryota; kingdom Metazoa; phylum Chordata; class Actinopteri; order Cyprinodontiformes; family Poeciliidae; genus Girardinus; species Girardinus metallicus. Next base: position 17,511 of record CAEGAE010050235.1, read on the forward strand.
ACCGTCTTTCCATCTACCTCGGTCAAAATCTCATTTGTCAGGGATTCAGTAGAAGACTAGAGGAAAGAGGGAAAGAAATCGAACAAGAGCGGCAGCAGCGGATCCCAGCCCGCCCCTCGGCCGAGCCGTCATTAGCTATGCACAAGACAAACTGCTGACACAAAGTCACACAGCGTGCCGATTGGGGTCTTGTGGGTAGGCAGGAGGAATCCATCCCTCCATCCCTCCACCTGTCTATCGACATCCCCGGCTCTCCCTTGTCTGCCTCCGGTTTTTGCAATTACAATCAAACGGCAGCATCCAGGCCCCGGAGCACTGACTGACGTCTTGGATTAACCGAGATGTGGAGAGGCCTTGAGATGATATGTGTGTGTGTGTGTGTGTGCATGTCTCTTTCTCTCTATCTCTCTCTCTGTCTGTCTGTCAGCTGCTTTGTTAGTATGTGTATGTTGTCTCCACATCAGCATTGATGTGTGTATTTTCTGTGCTCACTTGCTTCTGTCTGTATATTGTGGATTTATGTAAATGACAGGGAAGGTATTATGTATGGATAAAAATAACAATAAGTCATGCTTTTCAATTAAATCCCACAGTGTTGATACTTTGATTAAAAAAAGAAAGAAGTAAAAAATTGATTCCAGCAGCAACTTAACGATTTTTGACAATTGAAAAGTGTGCTCCAATATAATTTGCAAAATAACACCTCTTTCTCCACTGACATTTTGCAGAAAGCCCTGAGCAGTAATTTTCAGAACAATCTGCATCCTACATTTTGAAGATACAACAAACCAAGACATGGGAGAAATGTCATGAAAAGTGACAACACAACCAAATCTAAAAATCTGACAATAAGAAAAGAAATCACAAAGCTGTCAGAAATGAAAAAAAAGGAACAGGCACATGCACCCTCTGAATTAACTTCACTGCTGCGCTGCCACAGTCGAGCAGGCAAACACGCAGCCGTACGAAGAAAAAAAAAAAATGCTCCTCAGAAGTCAACGAGTAAAGTGTGAGGAACAAAAACACGTCAATCTGCTTCGTCCAAAAAAGAATCAGAGCTGCTCTGCCATGTCCTCTGAGAGATCGTTTTTTTAACTCTTCCGTGCTCGACGTCGACGTCATCCGTCAGAAGATGACAAATGTGACATGACAGCTCTGCTCGGGAAACTGCAGACGGAAAACTACTCACAGCCAGCACAGTCTGCACGGAGGGGAAGTTTCTTGGAAACAGCATTTTTAAATAAGCGTGTGTTCTGAAAAAGCGATAAAGAGGCTAAATAAAAAGTCTATTTGGCATCACAGAGTTATAATGTTGAGTTCAATAAAGATAATTAAACTTTTAATTTAAGAAATTTACAAATTAGCACATGGAGCCCTCGGGAATTAAAAAAACCCAACAACTTTGCGGTCTCTTAACAATATGAATTGCAAAAACTTTTGTGGGTTTTTTCTTTTAATTTTATTTTTAGCACATATTGTCCTACAGAAAACACTATGGTGCATCTGGCTGCCTTATAGTGTCAGGGAAGACGTCCACAACAAAAGCAGAGTAAGATAATCCCACTGTTGCATAATCCAACTTTATGACATCAAAAGCATCTATTTCAGGCAACAAAGTGAACAGGCGGCAACAATTATTAAAGACAAAGTTGACAATTGAGAGAAGAAAAGCTGCAGTGTAAACTAGAGAGACAGTTAAACCTGCCTAAACTTGTCAAAAATCTGCACTGATTCTGATTCAGAACTCAAACTTGCCATTGTGCATATTAACACAATCATTTGAGTTGGAAAGTAATTTTCTAGTGAAAAAAAAGCAGAAACCGTAAACAGCCAACGCATAAACAAATGTATTACAATTTTCCTTTATAACATTCTTAAGACTTAAAGTCATCCTAGCGAGAATTAAGAGAAAAAGTCAGAGTACCTATATAATTTACACAGAGCATCCGGCCCTGAACCTTCATTTGTTTCTGAATAATGCAGAACAAGTAGCTAAAAGAAGACTTCTAAATAACATTACCCAATGTACGGAAGCAGAAATGTTTTCTTTTTTTTTTTTTTATGTTTAAGGCTGTGAAAAAAAACATTTTGGGTAGCTAAAAGAATTTTATTAAGGTAACGCTGTTTACAAACTACAGATCAACCAATCAGACATTTCGTAGCTGATATTTATTTTTCATTTTTTTTTTTTTTTTCTTTACTTTTAGTATTATACTTTTGTCTGTCCTGCCGTTTCTGATTCTAATTTTTTTTGTTTAGATAAAACTAAGAAATGTGTTTTTTTTGTTGACATAATAATTTTTGTATTCCGCAGAAAACGAAGGACACTTATTGAAATCAACAACATACCTATTATCAGTTAATAGATAGTGGGAGTTCCAAGTTTCGATACATTTAATAGAAGAATAAAGTTCAGGTTTTACAGTTTTTTACTTGCCAATCACAAACATTATCTAAAGACCTCTAGTGGACTGACACATCTTTGTTTATTAACACACAAGCTGTTTGTAGCTCATGATGCAACTATTAAATAAATTGCAGGCTTGCTACCTCAGTAGATATTCCGACTAAAGCATAAATATGCCTAACCTTTACCTGGCAGGAATTCTGCAAAATAAACTATTAAAACCTTCAAATAAATTTTGTAAGTGTTTTTTCTTCTCTTTTTGCTGAAACGTATGTACCAAAATTAAAACTATAAATATTATAAGAACTAACAATTGTGTTGCTTTTCTGTTTTAATCAAAAGCAACAATAAAGTCCTACCACACAACTTAACTTTAAATGCTGGTGATAAACTGGAATATTTTTACTCAAGGTTATCATGTTGTGACAATCTTATGGCAGCACATGCCAACTTGTGAGCCAATGGCCGCCTCTGCACAAATCTGTGCACGTGTGTAGGCGTGTGCACATCTGTGTGATGTAAGCACATCGAAAAGAGAGGTGACAGCGGCGAGAGGCTGATCTAATAAAAGCGGAAGATGAAACGCTGTCAGAAGCTGCGGCGAGAAGCTCACACGCCGCCGACGTTTGGTAAAACACACACGTGTCTCCTCCCAGAATGCTTCACACACTACCTCTGGTTCTCTCTCTTTCTCGCTCTCTCTCACATACATACACGCACGCGCACACACGCATCCTGCACACATATATAGCTTGATAGACAGTTTCATAGTGTGGTAGCTGAGGTGTTGGCCTATAAAAAGCAGTGCTGATATGATTTAATGGGCAAGTTCTTATTATAAGACTGTCGCTGCGCCCGGCGTAATCTGGCTACTGCTCCAGGGCACAGCACTGAGACACATGCACTACAATACTCCACAGCAGATAATATTGCTATGTGCTACATTGCTATTATAAGATAGAGCCATTTGCCACCCTGATACAGCGCGCTGTGCATGAGACTGTCATTTGGGAAGGAGTGATTTATGACTGCGAGACACGAGAATAAAGACAGATTATTTTTTATTCATGTGTCTTTAGAGGCCGACTTCATTCCTCCATTGTTTGCACTGCACTTTATTTTAACTCTGATTCAAAGAGGGATCGTCTTCCTCACAGAACACACAGAGAACCACATTTATATAATCCCTGCAGAACCTGGACCAAACACTCGTAAAAAGAAAAAAAGAAGTGCACAATGTCGGTGTGACATTGATTCTGAATCTGCACCTAATGGAACAAGATTTCTCTGTTAGCTGTCTTCCAGTTTTTTGCTGAGACAAAATTGCTATTAATTATAAATAGTGGAGCAGCTGTCTTAAAATATATGACATATCTGCTAGGGTATTAGACACTGTGGTGATATTGCCTCTACTGCCACTTTTAATATCAGCACCCCGGCTCCAATCACACCCTAATAATGGCTCCTCATTATGAGGTGCATGTGCGTGCATGTGGGGATGTGTGTGCGTGTGTGTGTGTGCGGCTGTGGTGGCTGTGCTTCAATTTCACTACTTAAAAGCCACAGATGACACCTTGTAAAAAGTTAATTTCATTTTAGACATTTTCCAGAATAGGGTTGTAAATTTAAGCTCTCGAGGTGCACCATCATGCCATCAGCTCTGATAATTGAGATATTGAATAATTAGGTGGAAGAAATTTATTACAAGGATAAATGCAAAGCAGATGGAGGGAAAAAATGTGAAATTTTAACAGACAGCTATGACAGGGAGGCAGGTCAAATTTTCTGTTTATTGTTCCCTGGATGTAGTAGCAAAGCTTAACAGAAGATGGCGTAAGAGATGATATGAGGCATGGGGGTTAGGGTGAGGGGTAGCGCTCAGGATAAAGCAACATTACTGAGTGTTTCATAATGTGATTTTAACTGCTGACATGCCCGGTTTTGATGATATCTCACAGCAAAGGGGAAAAAAAAATAATAAATCCCAGTGATCTGGGTATCTCGCGTTCTGATGAAGCTTTATGATGTTAATTTTCCTCCTTTGTTGCACATTTGCACATCATGTATCCAGGGTTTTACAGGTGCATTTCAATATCTTAGAAAAAAACGTAGAAACTGAATGATGAATACAGCCTACTGACAATGACAACGAAAATTCAGTTTCTCTGGAGATTAGAGTACTGCAAAAAGACTTGTAAAAAGGGATTTTTTTTTCTTGCTCCTTTCGTATAAATTAGTATATATATGCAGTGTGACATGGAGGTGTCAAGAAAGCCCAGATTACTGTAGTGATGACCTTCAGCTTATCTGCATTGTTGGGTCTGATGTCTCCATAGATTCTGTTTGGGGTTCAGCTCAGGTCATTTTGTTCTCAGGAACACCAAGGTCATTGAGCCAACTTCTGGTACCTTCAGCAGTGTGGAGAGGTGCCAACTCCTGCTAGAAAATGAAATTAGCGTCCCCATAAAACTGGTCAGCAGAAGGAAGCATGAAGTGTCCTAAGTGCTTCCTGCTATCTGGCTGAACAGAGTTTGGACTTCATAAAGTCACTAGACTAGCATCAGTAGAAGACAAGACGCTCGACTGCAGAAACTTCACACTCAAGTTCAAGCGAATTGGATTTGTGGGTCCTCCACTCCTGATTTCCAAATGGAATGCAACAATTACTTTAATATAAAGAGACAACTTTGGGCAGCAATTCAGCCCTTCTTCACCTAAAATCCCTGACTTTGTCTCTTTTTTTAGGAATAGCTTAACACTCATAAAACGAGTTGTATTGTCATGGATATGTCTGTGGTAAATCTTGAAGCTCTGATTTTGGCCACAGCCTAAAGCTTCTGAATCTCCCCAAAACTCTTGACTGAGCTTCACAATCCTCTCAAATGATTTTCTTCCACTCAATTTTCCATGAAATGCACAGAACTCTGAACGCCTTTAGCAACAATCTTTCTTATGTAATATTTTTAATTTACCGAGGAACTGAGTTTTGGGTGAATCAATAAAATTAACAAACATGAATGCCTGAAACATATCATTGTGTGTAACTAGTCTATTTTGTACACTCTTTTCCCTTTTTGAGCAAAATAAATTCAATTTAAAATAATATAATTTAATGAGATTCAGTATTATGCAAATTGTTTCCCTAGTTTTTCGTATTGCTTTTCCTGCATTTCTTTTCTAATTACATGTAAGACATAATCACATAAGTCTTTAAAAAGGAACCATCTTAATACATTGTCTATGGTCATTAAAAGACAAGAGAAAATCTCCTATTTTCTGTAGTCTTTTTGTAGCTGTTCCTCCCTCCTCTTTTCTTGAGTCTATTATTTCCCAGACGGCTCAGTTTTAATGTAAAAACGGGAACAAAGGAAGATGCTGGCAGAGCTATCTTTAAACTGCTTTAATTTTTTTCCCTGTCAGATGAGATTGATTTCGGCGAAAGAAGAAAGAAGAAGGAAGGTTTTCCACCTGGTTCCACCTCTCACAAACGCACCATCCTTGCTCTTTCCTGTTACTCTGTGTCCCCCCGCCCCCCGTTCACGTTTCTCTCTCATGGCCTCTGTCTTAATTTCACAGGGGAATCATTTGACAGATATTGCCCTTGAAGAGGCAGGCTGTGCCTCGCCACTGAGAGCAATGGAGGGAGGGGTTGGGGTTGTAGTGGGGGGTAGTGATGGAGGAGAGGAAGCCACAGAGTAAGAGTGATGGGGAGAGGGAAGGAGGAGAAGAAGAAGGGGAGGGAGAGCAGGGTAAAAAGTTATTAAGTGGATGTGAAAATGCAGCGCAGCCAAAAAGGTTAAGTCTGGAATAGGAAATTAAAACTTGCATCGCTTTTGGCTTTAAATAGATTTGGTTTCATTACGGGCGCCAAGGCCAGTTAGAGTCAAATCCCTCTGGAGAGAGGGAAGGAAGGAAGGAGAGGCGGAGGAGGAAGAGAGACGGTGACATGGAGGGAAAATACGGAACAATAGAAGAGCGGAAGGAGGCAGACTATCATGCAGTTCACATTCATTTTCAATCTCAACCTGTTTTTCCCCAAACCCCCTTTCAACAGTCAAGCGAATGCCAATTCTACATACCATTACTGATTTAGTACTTAGACTTTAAGTGGAACCCAAGGCTGCTGTGGAGCCTGAATACAAAGAGCACAAAATGGAATTGGCTGACAGGTGTGTGACTATTTTTCTCAATCTCTCAAACTTCTGTTTGCACTGACACTTTATAAGTCTTTGGTGACTGGAGTTAATGTCTCAACCCTGAAAGTTATGAAATCTGCTTGTTATTTCTGCAGTTTTGCTTCTGACAGACCAGACAATAAGGAAACATGGGCCTTTTTGCACGTCTGGCCAACCCAAAATTAGCTGCAACGTGAAAAGCACAAAGTGAAGGAGAAGACAGTTTTACATTACACCCCAGGATGGCACCAATGGGAGCTAGCTTTAGCAGTTTGGTGGGTTTCATAGGAGTGGTTCGCACAGGTTACACAGGACTGACCCTCTTACAGCTCTTATTTATTGCCTTTGTGGTCTCCAAGGGAAGGGCACAATAGAGAGAAGCTGTATAGATTGAAAGAGAAGGAATGAAATTAAATTGAGATAGGAAAGGATGGAGAAAAAAAACTAAAACAGCAGTATAAAAAAAACAAGTGATAAAAGCAGTAAAATTGAGATATAAGCAAGAGAAGATAGGGAATTTAAATTAGAGATGGATGTGTAGTTTTAAGAAGATGTGAGGATTTTTCATTCTCTTTAGAGATTCTTATCTTTTTCTACTGGTGGCTATGCATATAAACAATGCCACACATACACAAATGCATAATAAACATGACCATTAGGGTTTGGAACATAAACTGTAAGCATGACTGATTTTGGGTCTCACAAAATTACAGATTTAAAGTTTTAATAAAATCCAACAGAAAATGTGCTTTCATCCTCAATGAACACTTTGCATTAGCTCTTTCAGATTGCAACCCCATCAAATGAAAAATTGAATCTGCCTGTAACCTTAGCTGCCTACAATCATTACCTTCAACCCCTTAATGTAATGATTTTTGTGCTATTGGTTCTCAACCGATTTTATTAATTCACAGTGCTAGGAAACAATATTCTGCTCATGAAGAGACCTTGTTAGTGTGGAAACTGAGAAACAATGTCGAGCTGCATACTTAAGTATAGAAAATAAAGCTATAACACAGTTAATACAATCTCTTTCATTAGTGTGCCTTGATCTTGCAGAAACACTTAGTGTTCCTTTAGAGAAGCAAAATTTCTCACTAAATTATACAAATAAAATTAAGGCCGACAATTTCTGTAGAGCTCTGAGACTTTCAAAAAAAAAAGAATAGTTTTTTTTTTTTTTTTTTTTGCTGCTTTCTTTAGATAAAGATGCTGTTTTAAGCCCCTAAAACGTTATCAAAGATATTCACAAGAGATGAGAAGCAAATCTAGGCAGATCTCAACCTAAAGCAGACACATTGATTATAGGCCAAAAATAGATAAAGAGGGAGAGGGTCATAAAGAAGTCACAAGGACGTCCATTTTTATGGTATGAAACAGATAATAATAAAGTATTGTATTTTATATGGCTACCATATGTAACAGCAATAATGTGCTGGGAGGAACTGGGAATGCTACTTTTTTGCATAGAAACATAATCTTCATGGTGATGCAAATATTCTTTAACTTTTTAACTGTTTTCCTTTTATAGTCCACATTTATTGCTTGGATTTGCTTTTCTTGATGTTGACCTATTTCTCAGAAGAGTTACGCGACTGTCTCACACGAATCAGCCTCAACATCAAGTCACCAACAAATTGAAACATCAAGGGCATCCCTTTTGTGTTTGTCTTTATGAGTTGGACGCAAGATGAGTATGTTAACGCATTATTACAATATAATTATAAGTGAAGAGTAGTAGCAGCAGAGGAAGTAAATGCTCCTATTTATGTGTCGATGCAGCTCTTAAAACAGCAATGAAAGGGTAACCAACTTTCCAGTAGAATAAAGAGAAGTGAAGAGAGAAAATGAACCCTGATGGCAGAAAACTCAACAAACTATGATCCATTCAAAAGTTTAAAACACCACAACTATTTACACTTTTCTCCAAGTAACTTCAAAGTGTTTTTATCAACAGCTATTCATGCTCTATAAAGCGCATCAAATATCAACCTTTAAATAAATCTGTGAGCAATGAATCTGCATCTCATGCAACTCATTTTTGAAATATCGTTCAATAATATTCTATCACACCGAGATTAACGTGCATTATGTTTTGATGTGTGAAATAAATGACATGAAATATGGCAAATCTGCAAATGTAACAAATACAATCAAAATGTGCTAATATGTCTTTATTAGCTGTGAAAGAGAATTTGCATATGCGTGAGTGTGTGTCGCCCTGTTTTTTTCCTGTCTGGCAGTGAGCCTTATCTGTGGAAACTGTGGTGTATCTGGGCTATCATGGCTCATTGGCAAACATGAGCTGTGATGCCATAAAAACGCTCTCCACAGGAGGTTGACGGGAAGGCATGACAATGTTGTTGCATAAGGACCAGATGAACAGTTTTGATTGAGCAAACGTCAGAAAGAGGAAGATGAAGAGAGAGGGAGGGAGAGGCGAAAACCTGCTGAGCTTGACAGAGGAGGAAAAACAGAAACTCGCTGACAGCAGCAGGTGATAGAGTCAACGCCCACAATTTTCAAAATTTTTTCTTTGAGCTTTATTTACACAGAATAAAACTCAGAAAAAGTAAATTATCCTTTTCAACAGAGACCCTGTGCCGACCTTATATAACATAAAAGTAGATAGCGTTGCTTCAGAGGTCACTTCCCTCTAATGTTGCCTTTTCTCATCAATGTACACCCCGTCTTTACAAAATTTCTATGAAGCTCATTCAAATTTTAGAGTAACTTTGAAGAAAAATACAATTCATTCACAGTGAATTTCCACGTTTCCACCAGTTTGCTGTTAATTCAAATGGTCTGCATTTAAAAAGTGCTCATTGGGGAGATAATCGGTAACATTTACAGCGCTGGTTAATCTGAATAAAAGGCCCAACACGTCCACGTTGCACAGATGCAGGTGTTTTTCACATACGGTGTCTACTCAGACCTGTACTATGCCTGAATATGAACAGACTGCTTCCTGACTAACATTTCCTCTCACTTTGAAAAATCTGTTGCCTTCGATGAGGCATAACTGTCGTCATAGCTCTGCTTCTGAGACTCCCGTTCATACAAAAATAGTGACAGTAAATTTCATATTTGTTGCTTACATTGTTTAAACACAGCATTTAAAATAAAGTTCAACAGTCACTATCCCTGCAAGCTAATTATTCCTAATTTTATATCAATGCTTATGGAAAATGACTGTTGAAACTTTGAGTCGGTTATTTTGTTTAGTGTGATCAATTTCCTTTGTTAGGATTTTTGCATATTTTGAGGTGTGTGTACCATGAAACGTTAATAGATCATTTGCAGTCAGTTAAATGTCAGATAATGTTTGACTGAAATGTTTTCTAAGTAGAATCTAATCAGAATATGTGTAGCTGAATTTCATTTCACATTCTTTTGTAGAAATCAGTTTGTTTTGCAAAGTACCTTGAGATGACAGCTGTTGTGAACTGGCACTAAAAAAAACAAACAAAAAAAAAAAAACTTTTTTTTGAACTTCAGCCCAATCCAGATTGGAATGAAACACCAAAATTCTGCCAAAGCGCACCTTCCACTTCCAAGCACCCTTGAGAAGCTAATTCTGGCTAGACAAAAACACACATTATAATAACATGGTATATTATTATAATGCCATCTCGTGGCATTAGGATGAATACCAAAGATAAACTAAGTGCATGGATTTTGATTTGGGTCGACTCTTGTTTCCTTAAAAATGGAATGAAGTGCAAAGAGAAGAACAAAAGCTACCGTTTAAGTGTATGTAAAATCAGAAATGTTAATTGTTAATAGAAATCTGTTAAAAGATGAGGAAAGAGGAAGAGTAGGGGAATGGATAAAAACATAGAAAATGTCTGACAACTAAGTAAAACAGAGTGACGAACAGGAATATAGACATGAAAAAGCAAGAAAAATAAAATGCTATATCACCAGGATTACTAAAGGCTCATAACAATTCAACATTTCATTGTATGAATTATACAGCAGGCTGCTCCATAATGCTTCCGCAAATAAATGCAACAAAACCACAATCATCATTGCCTGGTGCTTGAAATGTATCACTTTGTATGACGGAAAGGGTATACGGAGAGCAAATGCATTATGGGAAATCACCTCAGGTCCCCGGGTGACCATGGAGGCTGCGGCGTACGTATGCCGTTGTTTTCTGCTAACGGCGTCATCAACAAAAGCGAGAGCAGACTCCCTAATCCGAACACTCGCACTGAGTCACCGGAGTGAGAAGTTCGTGTTCATGAATACTGACAGAGTGTGCATGCGTTATTAAGTTTCAGCATGTTTATTTTATATTTGTGTGTGTGCATGTGTGTGTGTGTAGCATGTGTTGCACTTGAGTGGATGGTTGTACATCTGTATGCACCTCTGGTTCCTTATTTCCTATTCCTCCTCGCAGTGTTTCCTCTCCATGCATCGTCGTCGTGATGAAGTCCGTCGCAGGGTCCCCGACCCAATATCCAACGCCTAATAAACTAATACATCATTAATGAGAGCCAGGGAGAGAGAGGGATGCAGGGAGGGAGAGATGAACTGAGTCCACTGCTGAGCTGCAGCGAGCTATTGCTCCACAGCTCAATAGGCTTTCTAACAAGGCTCCGTCCTTGAGAGAGGCTGCATACTAAAAACTTCTCCATTGGCCGCCACGTTGAGCAAGGGGAATTCATAAATAGAGGACAGAGAGGAAGGGAGGGCGAGAGGAAGGGTGGGGGAGCCAGAGGAGGAAAGATGAGAGAGAGAGATTCTGGGAAATGGGAAGGAGGGAGAGGAAGAGAGACAGGAAGGAAGATGAATTGTGTTCCGCTTTAATCGTCCTTCTCTTATCTGACTGTTCACTTCAGGTCAGACTGCCTAACTGACTCACGTGATCAATACCAGGTTTATCGGCCTGTTTGTTTGAATATGTCAGATCGTAGTTCTTCAAATATGTCCTAAACAGGAACTCCCTGGGTAAAAGAGAGTAGTGAAAAAATAGGAGAGCACTAGGAATGCGAGGAATGCCATGGATGTATCCTTGCAATTTGAGGACAGAAACAAAACCTCCTCAGATAAAAACAGAAACACAACCTAAATATTAACAATCAATTATTTTCTATTTAATAAATGTATAAAAAATAAGAACTCCCTATTTCTGGGCTATCAATGCATCATCAAAAACAAACCTGTCTTTGGATACATAGATAGGGAAAATCTGGTATTTCTTTGATATAAACAAAAAAAAAACCCAGAAATTGCAGGACATATTTTTATGTTTTACGTGTTGTTAGAATATAAACCCCCCCATAACAGTCCAAATTGGACTAAAAGAACACCATTATATTGCTGCATGTCTGCTGAGATCCACTCCTGCCATGCATGCACGCACACTGTGTGCACACCAATCTGCCCTCTCAAAGCTAATACTGCCGCAGGCCTCATCTGAATAGAGATAATTGAAAATCAGACTTGTTTATCGGGCTAAATAGAATGACAGACACTCACAAAAGGAAGCAGAGTGAGCGAGCTTAGAGAGCATTAGCATAATGTTCATGGCTGAGTGATTTCTGTTAGGCCTGAGAGGTAAACGTGAGAAGTTCACCTCAAAAGCTGAAACATGGCTTTGAATTCAAGCTATTCTCTTTAAACATCACACATTGGCATTTAAGTAAGGTTTGGGAAATAAGCTATGTGTAATTAAAAAAAGAGGAAAGAAAAGTAAGACACACAGGATGTTACAAATACTCAAGAGACATTTGGGAGACTGTCCAAGACTTTCATTATCTTTGATGCAAATGATCAGACCCCATAATTAGGCCTCTCATATCGCTCTCTTATTCCTTCCTCTGTTTTTTTTCTATCTTCTTGTGATCAACGAAGCACATTGGGAAACAGAATCACGCCCCTCTTATGGAGATATGGCTCTAGCATGGCTGAACGCCAAGTCGCTCCTTTCAAAATAAACCTCTTTCTGATGAAAGCCCATTGAAACAGTCCTAAATTCTCAAGTAGAAATACCAACTCCTAAAGAGTGGAAGGTGGTATATATTATTTTGTCCACTGCTCGGTTACAAATAACGTTGCCAAATATTTCATATTTCTTTGAGATTTGGTCTTTTGTACCCAAAGTTTTTGTGTAATACCATCTGCCCTCCACAGAAAAACTGAAATGTCAGTCCACACCTACAGTTGTGCAATCTATACCAATTTAGGCAAACAATGATTTAGAATATTCTATCAAAGTAAAGGAAAACACAAATTATTATAATCTTTTGCAGTGGAGTCAACTGACCCAAAAGTCAGATAAAACAACAAAACCGGAACAATATGAGTACAAAACGGTCATTAATCTAATTAAGACTCTGAGATTATTTTGGAGTGCAATAGCATAAACAAACAGCATGCTCTAAAGACACTTTGTTCTGAGTTTAAGCACTAAAACTCAGATGAGAGTAAGGCTGTACAGTGTTAGAAAATCAATGGCTTTTTGCAATAATATCAGGTACAATATGTGTCATTTCCCTCTTTCCTCTTTTAACTGTGCTTCTGTCACTCTGTGCCCTTTAGCATTTTGGGAAATGTCCTTTGTGTCCAGTGTGAACATCTGCTGTCATGAGATTATATCTAACTGACTAAATATTACATTAGCCTGTAAATGCAAGTTCAAAACACATGGAATATTTTAGCCAACAATTATTGCAGTCCTTAAAGTCCTTTGGGAGAAAAATATTGTACTTATTGATATTCTGATGATAATAAGTTTGTCCAGACTTAGGTAAGAGACATATGTTTTACTACATACATGTGGATAATCCTATAATCCCTTAATTTTCAATTAGATCAAAAATGTCTATCTTTAACAATGAACCTGCAGCATTTCTTTATCCTATTTTAATCAATGTCTGGAGATGCGCCAACAAATTGTCAACTTTTCCACTTTTTCTGGAAACAAATGCATCAAAACAAAGAACTTCCACTGCATCAACCAACACATAATACAACAATAACAACTAATATGCACTTTAATGCACATTTTTGAAGTAAATAAGATATTAAACTAATAATGTTGAATTTGAATCTATGACCCCTAACCTACCACAGCCACACTCTCAAGATAAACCTCAAAAGGGTTGATCAGTACATCTTGTTCGAAGTTTGATCAATTTAACTGTTGAATTAAACTAGTTTTATAAAAATATGGTTGTATATGTTATCATGAACCATAAAGAAATGTGTATTAGCCAAAACTAGAATAAGAATGTTAGACCTAGAAGAAAACCAATAAGGTACATTGGACACAAAAAGTCTGATAAGTTAAATCTCTACTTTTTGAGGTAGTAAATATCGAAGAAAAAATATCAGCAGAAACAACTTTTAACTAAAAATACACCATTATTGCCCAACATCCCTCATTATCTGTTATTTAAAAGCTTTGACACAGTAAGGGAAAACTTCACTATAAAGAAGAGTCCAGCCAAGGTTTGAACTGCCTGAGGACACCCCTTAGAAGATACAAAACTGCCCTCGGCCTAACAAATTACATCTCTAGAAGAAAGAAAAGAAAAGGAATCATGACGTGAGAAAGGGGGGAAAAAACAGTTAAAAGTTTCTCTTCCTACATCCTGCAGCTTAACTGGAGATGATAGTGCGTTAGGATACATGACAGCAGTGGAAAATTGGAAACTTAGTGAGACACGACAGAGAAACAGATACAGAAACGGGAAAAAACAGCACTTTTAACATGACAGCTACGGTATATTTTTGCTGTGCACTGGAGTTTATATGCCTGTAAAACAGATGCTTCTACAAGAACATTTACCAAAAAAAGACCAAAATAAAAAAGCCGATTGTGCAACATTTGATAGGCAGGAACATTCCCTAGCTCTCGTCCTCCCTTATCTTCCACTGAAGCAAAAACTTCAGTTTCTCCTCACAGTGCATCACTTGGAGTACAAGTTTCTGGGCTCCCGATCTGATGAGCGCTATCTGCTAATGAACATTTGCATGTGCGACTCATTAGCATAATCAATGCCCCGGCCTCAACAGTGCCAAATAAAACTACACTACATGTTCCGCTTCATTTGTGGGCAATTTTAATTTAATTTAGAAAACGGATAGAGGACATAAAAATTAGTTTCAAGGTCTGCGGGACACAAAACTAGAATTTTTTGTTCTAATTTAGACTGCGAACATACAAAGTCATGTTTAGCATAATTTTAAAAAATGATGCACTGACAGGTGTGATCAGAAGGCCTTCCTGACTGGTAACATCTGGAGATATAAAAGGTTTTCATGCTGATTAAGAATCTCTGTCAGACTTTGGTAGATCCTAAACCACTCTTGCATGCAAGTCAAATTAACTCGTTCATGCAAGACCTTTTAACAGAGAACCTACCACCTCTTTGTCAAGGTTTGCATTTAATGCCATTTAGTTTATGAGCAAAAAATCCCACATGTATGGTGTGTAACCTGTATCTGATTGATGTCTCGAATTCAACCTGACTGCACTGGTCACAGCATTGTTTGACCTTCCTATGTTTAAATTATCTGTTCAAATGCATCATGCAGAGGATAATAAAGGAAGAAGTAAAAGACATGGATTTCTATGTGCTGTATGTGTGCAGAAGGGGATTCCCTTCCTCCCTGTGTGATAGGTTAGAGGTAGGATTAGTCCCTGAACACTTGGATTCTACAAGAAGGACTGCATCTCTCCTTCTCTGTTCTCATCCCTCACACGTAGAGTTAATTAGGTTAAAATGCCACTTTAATAAAAACGAACTGTTGAAGGAAGTGCTGCAGATGTAATAGATTCACAACAAAAGCCAACAATGTAAGCAAAGATCGTAAATCAAATGAAAAGCACATCTTTGAGGTAATATCCTGGCTCACTGCCCATGTGTCGTCGGCTGCAGCCATTGAGAGGTAAAAGTCAAGCTTCCCATTTCCCAAGCGAGATGGGATCATTAGAGGAAGGAGTGGAGGCAGGATCAGGGATGGACAAAACGAAAGTGTTGAAAATACCTGTAAATAAAGAAAATATTTGTTTTTAAAGCGCCTTGCATAAGTATTCGAACCCTCCTAAATCATTTCTCATTATGCTTTTATGTGCTTGGCAAACACAAAAAAGCTGCATAACTGAAGTGGAAGGTAAATAATTGTAATTTTTATTTTTATGAACCTCAAAAATGTGTTTAATAATTGAAATATGAACTTCTAGGAAGCTCTCCTTCCAATCTGTCAAAGCTTGAAGTATTTAAGGAAGAATGAGCAAAGATTTTACTCTATATATGTGCCAAGGTGGCAGAGACAATAGAAATATATGCCACACTTTTCAGATCTCTCTAAACATCAATACTTTGGAAGGCACTTTAATAAAAACTGAACCTAACACAGTAAGATAAAATAAAAGTAGGAATGGCATCACCAGCTAAGAAATTAGCTTTTAATACTTTAATATTAAATTGTTTATTTAAACGAACAGTGACTACCACTTTTGAGTCATTACGATTCTTTAAAGAAACACATGTAGATAAGGTTATTGACCAAGACAAATTAAGTAGCAGACAGAAAGAAAAAAACTAAAAGGTGACAATGACAGAACTTAAACTCATTCGGGAAAAGACTGGAGGAGCAGGAAAGTAAAAAAAAAAAAAAAAAACAGGATTAAAGGTTGGGAAGGAGATTGGGAACCATAGACGAGGGTAATTTGGTTCCCACCATCCCTAATCTAATATGTGTAACTGTGACTGATTTTCTGTCCTAAACTGAGATGCATAGATGGAGGGAAAGGGCACCAAACTTCTCCACTTGCCTGAGGGAGACGAACCTCGGAGGCAGAGGAGCTGAAGAGTAAGGAAAAAGGGAAAATGGGTAAAATAACGTGTCAGCTCTGAAGAAAAAGAGCGATAGAACCAATTCCAAAAGTGGTGGGGGATATTCCCAGAGCTTTTGTATTATTGCCAACATGTTGGACAAAGCAAATATCTAACATGGTGCAGTAAATCCTCGGAAGGTATGAGTGCGTGTGCGTGTGTGTGTGTGCACTGGATGAAAGGAAGAGGACTCCACAGAGGAGCACCAATTCGCAAATTCTTCACACCGCAGCAGGAACATGCTGACTGCAACGCAACAGAATATAAGTGTGTTATTCTGCAAGTGTGTGGAAGTCTAAGAGAGTCCTGCTTAGTAACTTCTACTGTGGCAGAGCTCAGGGTAGCTTTTTACTTTTTCACAGCTCACAGGGTGGAAAAAAATGCTTGGAAGAAAGGGAAAATTCAGCTATTAAGACATCCCAAATTTTTCACCACAGGACAATACTCAGTGTGCTTTAGGAGACTAATACCTACCAAACTGGCACACACACACACACACAAATATGTAGACACACAGCTATAACCAAGGCTGTGTATTCCCCATTAGCTTATTGATTTGAGAGAGAAAAAGGATTTAGAGGAAGATCTCTCCATGGCTGACGGCTGCTGGCAAGGTCAGTGATGCAACAGCACTTAAATAGGCACAAGTAAAGTTGCCTTTTTTTTCTACAATATTCAGCTGAAATGTTCAAATGCACACCAGTGTGTTGAGGCATAAATTGAATTAATGTGCATTAAAATAAACTGTGCAAATGTTTACTACTGTCAGAGAGACCTTGAACAGTTTCACTTAGCCTGAACGTTCTCTGAGTGCTTTATGAAAGGCAAAAGAAGGAAACGCAGGAAAGAAACTGCCCTCCAATATATTTTAGAGGCATTACCTTAGAGTCTAATTTGCAAGAGATAAAAAAGGGGAATTTCAAAGACAAAAGAAGGTCCCTCAGCATAAGACAGTCAGCTGAAGACAAGCAAGGACACCCAAAAAAAAAACATCTTCCCAGAGTCAAAGAAAAGTTTAGATTTCCTAGTATTTTCACAGCTCATCAAAACAATGTTTTTCTGTTCTGAAAAAAAAAAAATCATATTTTGTTTCTAATTTGATCATATTTAAATAAATCTAAAATGTTTTACTTTTTACTCTGGTGAATAAGTTACTTACTTTAAACTGCACCAAAATGATTAATTGTTACTTTTAGTTAAAAGCAAAATTATGCGACCACAAAGTATGTACAGTATCTATTTGATTACACACACGAATTATTCAGCGCTGGCAAAATGAAGCATGTGTACAAGACAAAGTTGTCTTTTATTTTTGCACAATTAAAAAAAAAGAGCTTTGAGTTATTTCAAATAATTTTATTAAAATAATGATAATAACGAAATATTGTGTAGGTATAACAAAACAAATAGATAGAAGGACCTTGAAAGAAAACAATCTTGATCTGTGAAACTACTGCTTATTCAGCCAAAAGGTCACATTTGTTACTGTAGAACAACATAAAGGACAGCAAAAGAGAAATAATCTGCCTTGAAAAATTGGCATTCTGCTTGCTTTCTTAAAGTAAGCATTCCATTAATTTTTGTCACGTAAGCATTAACAAGCAGATTACTTGGCTGATCTAAACAACCTCTACTTGTCCTTAGGTAAAGCAAATATGGTTTTTGTTGGACCACACGTCCTGACTACTCTGCTAGTGGGAGTGTGCAAAAAGTAAACCGAACAGGTGGGGCCAGAAAACACAGATTTGCTTCTCCAGCACAACCCATGATGGGATGGGACTCAGATCTGGAGTGGATAGAATCTTTTTCTATGTTAGTTTTATCTTCTACATTATAGAAAATATTTAACTGATTCATCACAAACAGCAAAGTCTAATTTGTGTTAAATGTGGGATAAACAATAATAAATGTTGTTTTTTCAGATAGAAGGTTCTTTTGTTTTTGCTTGTTGTAAGAGCAGAAACATGTTTCTGTTTTGACAATATGACCTATAGATGCCCCAGCACAACACTGTCCCTCCTTTGTGCATTGCCCTCCTCAATGTCCCATCAAATTCACCAAATCAGGCCACATCTCAAACTTCCCTGACAGACAAGAGCACTCCCATCTCACTCATCCTCAAGTGGTGAAAATCCACCCCATTCCTAATCCACGCTGGCAGATGATGGCCCTATCTCTAATGCAGCCCTCGCAAGTTGTCCCTCACAGCCCCTTTTTCCATCCCACAATGCCTTTGCGTGTCAAATCGCAGCATCATCCAACCGTAGTCCTTTGAAGAGCAGAGAAACGGCAGCATTTAGGCATTTGCTGTGAATAATGTGGAGGCGCATCTGAGGAAGAGTGCTTAAGTGTGTGTGTGTGTGGTAAAATGTGGTGAATATTTAGTGTGTCAAAGATGAGTAGCCATGCGTGGCTCCTAGATAAGGCCTGTTACGGGGCCCTTAGAGGGACAAGCAGAGCAGGAGGAGGAACATCTGAAAAGGCATGTTCCTCAGTGGTAATCTGCAGAGCCCTTTATTCACACAGCCAGCTTTCGTTTGGATCATTCTCTGCTTGCCCCTTTTTTCTTCTTACCCTCATTTTTTTTTACCTCATCCTTTTGTCACTCACACACAGACAAAACACATTCACATTCTTGTAGTTCTAATATTCACTTTTTTTTGTCCAAGGGGACAACACTCTGTGATGTCAGTCTGTTTGCAGTTCCTTCCAAAACTATTCGCGCCCCTTAAACTTATCTACATTTCGACACAATCCTCAGTGTACTGAAACAGAATCTGTGTGATAGACCAACACAAGACACTGAGCTATTAGTAGATTCTTCTTCCACCTGTTGGTAGCTTGTAAGCATTTATGTGGTGCTCTCTGAACATGGCTTTCTTCTTGCACCTCTTATATAAAGGCAACATTTTAGTGCACAATCCTGCTTTAAACTGCAGGACAAACTACTTTGTCCCTGACATGTCGTCTGAATTACATGATGCTGTTAATTCATTAACCTTCAATACTCTTTATTTAGGAGCATCAGAGTAAAGAAGGGTGACTACATATGTAGGCCAAACCTTTTAGGTTTGCAGTAAAATGTTTTACCATTTTCCTTCTACTACACAAACATACTGTGTGTTGGTTTATCAGACAAAAACCATAATAAAATAAACCAAAGCTTGTGGTTGTAACATAACAAAATACTTTCCCAAAGGACTTATAATTAAAATATTATGCAGGTTGCAAAATTATTTCTTAGTGTTTTGGGGTTATGCAGAAAACATAACATGTAAATCTCTAACAATAGCCCTGTTTCTAATAAGTAATGCATATATATGTTTCAAAATGACAAGATATGTTAGACTGTTAAACTATTGGTTGTTTTAATCAACTTAATAGACTTGTTGGGGATGTAAAAACAGCAATAAAGCAAACAGAGGAAATCACTCACCTAGATGATGGAGGTGCAACCCAATCGGCAGCGACAAAGACATAGAGGAAGAGAGAAAGGCCATAATTATAATGCGATCAGCACTATGATTTTACTGTAATTACTCTTATATTCCATAGCATTTGCATAAATTCACTCCCATGTAAAAACATGCAATTCATTAATTTTACATGCTTGCATTTACAAGAGGCATTTTGGATTTAATTACATATATATTCCCGGGACTGCTTTCCAGCTCTGGTGACAATTTATAATGTGGTTCTGAGTATGTGTGCAGGGGTGTGTGCGTGTGTGTGTTTGTTACAGAGATGTAGTACTTAAGTGCTTGTTGGATCATTAGTGCTTTTGAGATTCACAGTAGATTTCACAGCCTTATAATGGCTGTGTTTGCACACGATGTAGCAAAAGAGGCAGAAGTGGGAGAGAATTAGGGATATTACTGCAGGGATAGAGGGATCAACTGGGAAATGCACAAACACATTTAAAGAACTTACAATGCCTCCAAAAAGTATTCACACCTCTAGAGGCCATGAAGTTTTGTCACTTCATAGGCTCAAAGATTTTTGCATTTTATATTTTCATTCATAAAAAAAAACTCCCAAAAAGCAGGAAGGTTAGCTGTGCATGGGTATTAAGCCATATTTTCTAGCCAGCTTCTACATATTTAATAAAGACAAGTAACCTGTGTAGAATTTAATCTCAGAATAAATACAGCAATTCTGTCAAGGCCGTAAGAGGTCTGTTAGAGAAAACTAGTGCATAAAAAAAAACTTCTAGAAGATCTAGAAACACAGCAGGCAGGTCAGGGATGCAGTTGTGGAGAAGCTCTAAGCAGGGTTAGTTAATATAACAACCTCCCAAACTGTGAGCATCCCACAGAGGACTACTCAATAAAACATTGCAGAGTGAACGACTACAGGAAAATTATAGGGCTACCAACACATGGTGCCTCAAATAACCTGAAAGGCCACACAAGGAGAGTTAAAGAGAGAAGCAGAAAGTCAATGTTGAAAAAGATCTATAAGAAGTGCAGTTTAAAGTTTACCAGAAGTCTTCATGGGAAAGCAGCAAACAACTAGGAAATGGTGGTCAGAAAAAAAGTAACTGTTGAGCCTATGCAAAACATTCAGAAAAAGGAACAATCAAAACTCGTCATCTGAGAAGTGAAACCTGATGGTGGCAGCATCATGATGTGGGGATGCTGTTTTTTAGAAGGGACAGGGAAGCTGGAAAGAGATGATGGAAAGACTTAATACCGAAAAAAAAAAAAAACTTGTTAGAGTTTTCCGAAGAAGACTTCAGACTTTGGCGGAGGTTCACCTTCCAGCAGAACAATGAGCCGGTATGGAAAAGTTCAGATAAAAACATGTGTTGGAATGGCCCAATCTAAGTCTAGTCTTAAACTCAACCGAGGATCTGACCTGATAAGAGCTGCTCACACCCTCTCCCAATCAAATCTGACTAATCTAGAACAACTTTGTAAAGAGGAAAGGGCAAAAGTTTCATTCCCCAGATGTCCAAAAACACACACACCCTGGATTTGCTGCTCAATCAGCAGGGATGTGCATACAAATACATTCCACATGTCTTATCGGTTTTTGTTCAAAACTGATTAAACAATCCCTAATTAATTTTTTCCAATATCTAATAACACTCTACTTATCATATAAAATCACAAATTCATTGAAGTTTGTACTGTAATCTGGAAAAAAAGGGCAAAAGGAAGTGAAGAAATGAAAGGGATGTTTTCCGGCTTGCTGATTGGCTGCTGTAATGACAAGTCACTAATTTGAGCCAATCGTGTGACAGAAGTCGTCCATCATTACCTCGGCTCAGGACGTGTGAGCCTATACATCCCTCTTCGGTGTCATCCCTAACAACAGAGCTTTTTCGACTCTGTCTCTTCACTCCACACCTCCTCTCCTCTTCCTCCTTTCAATCTCCCTCTTCTCATTTTAATTACCCAGAATGATGGCGAGGAGCCTTCACGAGAAATTAGAAAAGGAAAATGAAGAGCACTGAGGCAGACAGGCAACGGAAGGGGGAAGGGATGGCGTGAAAAGGTAAAGAATGGAAGGAGGGAGGAGACTTGCAGCTCAAGATGGGATGATAAACAGTCTAACCCTTTAAGTGAATTAGAATCGGAGAAGGGGAAGGGTTTAAAATGGATGAGGAAGGAAGGGTGATTTTTATCATGAGGCGGGCAGAAGAATAAAAAAAAAAGACCAAGAGGTCAATGAGGTTAAAGTCAGAGGGATCAGCTAATGTAATATTCAGGACATTTCTTTAACAGCTTTAAGGAACAACAGAATGCATTTTAGCATTTAATTAAATTCATTTTTTGCACGTCTTGCAGGGATTTACTAACAAGTCCTTTGTCTTCTTCGGCCTGTCTGTGAGTGAATGTGTTCCACCAAGCCTCTTTACTAGCCTCTGGATTTCTATCGGTGCATCTGTGTTGTAGCCAAGCGTGTAACTCGCACGCACACAGACAGGCAGCGGCAGGAAGGAAGCAAAGCAGCAGAAAGGGGAATGGGGACATGATTTCAAAAGCGCTGAAATAAAATCCTCCAGAGTTGAGATCACAGACACGCTAAAAAAGGGAAGAGATGAAAGCGAAGTCGCTTTCTTTTTGAGCTTTTCTAACACACAAAACATCTTTTTTTGGAAGGTAAAAACTCCACCATCAGCGTTTGAAAGCTCCCCCCGAATCATACTGTTTCTTTCTTTTTCTTGGTCCTCGCATTCTTGTCCTGGAAAACGCTCCACCACTTTCATTCCCCCTAAAGACATTTTAATAATTCTCTCACTTGGCATTCTCCTTTTTTCCCCTCATCATTTCTTCAACCAGGCTGCCTGCTTCCTTCCTTCTCTCCTCTGCAGTTTAAATATTTTGCCTTTTTAAGTGCAAGGACATATTCTCTTTTTCCACTGCCTCTGATTTTCCTTCAACCTACCATCCCATTTTTTTTTTTCTGGAGAAAGTGAGTGGCATAATACAACCGAGAAAAGGAGAAAGATAATGAGTGTTAAACGGAGGCAAAAAAAAAAAAGCTTAAGTGTAACACTGTAAGCTGCAGGACAGTGAGATCAAACAGGGCCATGGCAAAAAAAACCCCCGAAAACTGAAGGTGAGAAACGTCTGACAGCGGTTGATGGAAGGAATGAATGGAAGATAGAGAGATAAAAAAGACAAAAAAGGAGGGACAAAGAAAAAAGAGGTCAGAGGAAAGAATAAAGCAAAAATGCAAACAAAAATCTCCTGTAACCTGGTTCCAGGCCTGCAAACAACAGTCGCTGTCTTTCGTTTATTGACTCATTCGACTCAGTGTGATGTTTGATGAAAGCCGTTTCCCCAGAGAGAAAACAAGAGAACCAATCAGTGCTCTTTGAAGACAATAAGAATGGAGGAATCATCCTCCTAAAACTGTCAAATAGCCTGTAAGGACAACAAGAAGTGCTATCTTTCTTTAAAAAAACTGTAAATTTATTTAATTCCTTTATTTTGATTCTTCAAAAGTCCTCTTTAATAAGGACAAAGATTCCACGTATTATTATTGTCTGAACATAGACAAACATACAAACTCAAGTGCAGCCTTTATATTATTCGACTTATTTTCTCTCATATGAACAAACCTGGCTTATTACAGAGTTGTTTTTAGTACTTTTTACATTTGCCAACAGTCGCTGATGATGTTTTTGGTATTTTTCTGTTTAACAAATATTCTATTTGTTGTGTGCTGATGCAGAACACATTTATTTGCAGGTATAGAAACAGTTGATACTTATATTTTTTCTCAGACTGATATTAAATCCAACCAAAGTTTTTCTGTTTTGTTTTTTTTTTAGATCAAGATTACACAAAACTGTTTTTATATTTGAACTACCGTGATAATGAGAGAAGGAATTTTTTATTAATTTAATGAGATGTTTTTTTTACATCTTCTTATTATGTAACGCATAGCTTTGGTCAAACATGTTGGACATCCTTTAACAAGCTTCTCAAATCCCTAGAATTTTGTCCCATTCCTCACATGAAACTTTTCAGTTCTGCTGACAGAAATCCTATGGGACTGAGATGAGAGCTTTATGGTGGTCACTCCTAATCATCCGCTTTGCTGTACCTTAGCAACTTTGTAACTAATTTGCTGGTATGTTTAGTGTCATTGGGAGACCAATTGTGCCCAAGCTTTAACATCCTGGCTGATGTCTTTATATAGTGCCTCAGTATTTCTAAACAATACTCTCACTTTTGAAAGGCATACATTTTGTGAAACGCACCAGTTGCCATCACACACAAAGTAGTTCTAATTCATCAGGGACAGTTGTACCAGATTTGATGTCAGACAGCGAAAAGTAATGAGGCATTTAAAAAGTAAGTAAACATTTACTTTATCTGTAGCCACCATGGAGTCATCTTTTAAGAATGTTTGAGTTTTTTGCCAGATGGACATTTGCCAGAGCCATCAGGTTAAACCGGTCTGATTTCAATCAACAGCCAATTTCCTGGGGTTTCTCTAGTGATAAAATAGAAAATTTCAACGAAGAATAGGGAAAAAAAAACTAAGTTTCCCCCCAAAAAAGGGATAGTAGGCACATTATTGTTTTTTCTTCTGAAAGCATTCAAATCAAGGTTGTTGTTGACTATGTCAAACTAAATAATAGAGCGAAAACAAAATGGCAATTCAATCCGATTATCATACTAAAGAAACAGAGAGCGAAGTTTCAATTATTTAATTTAGAGCATCAATAGGGATTAAGAGGCGAAAAATTGCAGACAAGAATTCAAAGGCTGAGAGGGAAAAAAACAAACAGGAAGAGACAAAGAAGAAAAGAAAAATTATAATCAAGAGAGTATAAAAGGCACAGCAAGACAGTATGAAGGAATTAAGGTTGCGAATTTATTTGCAGACTGCAGCGTGTTGGTTGTTCTGTCTGAACACAGCTGGAAACGCAGCGGATTGGCGTCCTTCATTATGCAGCCGAGGCACGGCTGACTGAGGGAGCAGCCTGTTTATACAGCTAAACCAAAATGCAAAGTCGGCTCCAGTCCCTCCACCTGACATGCATGCAGCCGCACACACAAAGATTAAAGCACTTAACTCATAAGCTTTCATTTACAAATGAACCTTCACAAACCCCCTCACAGCAAAGCTACGCATCCAGCTAAACCACTGTCACAGCTCCACGTTTTTACAGATAAGCAGGTTAACTGTTTTACTGAGGTTAATGTAAGCAGAAATACGGTGTGCTGTGTTTACCTCTGATAAATACACACACTTTTAGACGAAATGCAAATGCACACACACACACACGCACGCACACATAAAAATACACACCCACACCGAAACTCGCAGAATTAAATGTGACAGTAAAGACTGCTGAAACATCAATGATATGTTTTCTTTCATTCTTTGTTCATTAATTAAAGGAGAAAGGGAAGGGCCGAACAAGGCAGCTGAGGCAGAAAAGAAAAACACTGCATGTCGGAAACTAGATGCAGAACTATACAGCAAAGAAGAGGTCGGACATCATTAAGAAGGATAAACACAACAAACTGCCAACCGCGCATCACGGTTTCTTCTCATAAAGCTGATTACAGTAAATATGTGCATGTCTGAGCTTGTGTTGCCTCTTCTTTGGCAGCTGCAGATTTTTTGTTCTTTAAGTTTAAGAAGCCCACACTCACAGGAACTTCAGAGATGCACAAGCTTGCTGCTGTGCACAGGAATGAAGGAGAATATGCAACGTGAAGCACGGTGTGAGTTCAGGCCATCTTGCAAACAATCAAAGCATGCAAATCTAACAAGTGATAAAAATCAAGGCTTTAATTACTCTAAAGAACTGACAAACATGACAAATACACAGCAGAATAGAAAGATTTTGCTGTGACACAAAAAGTTTCAAAATAAGGCATCCTTGATGGGACCTAAATTATTTGTCCTTTTTTTCCTCCCACTTTTAACGAACAGAGGGAAGGAGAGATGAAACAACCCAATGAAGAATGAAACGACGTAAGGAAGGAAATAGAAATATTTTTCCAAACCCATATTTTCTCTACAGTTATGCAAAACTTTAAAAGACTAAAAACAAATTCCATATGGTCTCTAGACTGCATAGGAACATTTTAATGAAGCTGAAGGTTAAGAATTTTGTGATAAAACTTAGTTATTAAAATTTGAGAAAAAGGAAAGTCTGGTATAAAAAAAATACACAACCAACAGGCATTCAAAAAACAGTGCCAATAGTCAGTGGTTGAATGTATATTTGACAGTAAATTGTGTCAGTGTCTGGAGGAAGAACAATCTACCTGATTACTGTAACGACTGTAAGGTGGCCGTATCATTTCTGTATTGTGAAGCCCCCACCACTAGTGGGTCTAGTTTGTTTCAGCTTTTTCTACCAGGCTGGACACTGTAATGAATGCCATGACACACCTGGGGCCTGTGTGCTTCTTGCCCTTTAAAAGCTGCTCTTCAGGGAGAAGGGGTCATCCTCTGGCCACCCCGGATTTTTGGTTCTAGCTAAGGTTTTTTACATCATATCTATCTCCAAACATTCAGGCATCCTTGCTTCAAATATATATGCTATGAAATTGAATTTCTTACATTGATTTTTTACTAATTTAGTGAGATGCACTTTTTCTTGGTGAAAAACCTAGAATTTGAACGTGAAGGTGGGCATTTATCAGACTTCACGGTAACATTTATGTGTAAAGAAATACTCTGTGCCATGCATCCTTTGCATATTTACATGAAGAAAACTCTATGGTTAAAAGTAAAATACAACTGAAAATGCAACAAAACAGATTTATAAACACAGGAAAACACATCAGCTGAAATCACTTTCTTTTTTTTTCAATGGATGTTTTTTTCTTCAAAAATAACTTTCTGCTTTGTTTACATATCCTAATCCCTTAGACATCACAGGCTGTGTGGTTGTGGTTTAGTGCGTCTGTGCTGGCGGATGCTTCTAATGAGCGATCCTTCCCTTCCAGCGCTCCCAGTATCAAACGTCTCCTTCCACTCCACTCGTTTACCCGGGGACTGATTCTCTATGAAGTCAAAGCTCCTGCTTGTTCCAGCGCTGTGGCTTCAAACGCCCGATGTGCCTTTTGGGGCTCCTCACATATCTGCTCTCTTCCCTTTTCCTCTCCCCCTCTCTTCCTCCTTTTCTCTACTTTTTGTTCCTCTTTTCAAGTCTTCCCAGGCGTCTTTGTTTTCTCCCCCCAATTCTTCTTTCAAGTCAAGACAGGTGGGAGCAAACAGGCTGGCAGTTTTCCTCTCCTTTTCATCCTCTTTCTTGTTTTCTCTCTGTGGTTGCTCTCCCTCCATCTCTCCCTTTCTATCTCTCTGTTTCACCAAATTGAGCTGGGAAAAGTCCTTGATCTACCATTTTCAAGGAGGGAAATCAACTTTAGTGTTTTTTTGTGTTTTTTTTTTTTACACACATACACAAAAACAAATCCTTGTGGTTGTGATCTGGTCCATATACAGTTTCTCAAAAGTCCATTTAAAGTGCTTGTTTTTTAACAAATTATCTAAATTATATTTTAAATTAAAATTTCCCATTTATTTTGTTCAATTTATGTGAAAAAAGAAATCCATTAGAGGGGTAAACATTTTAAAAAATAAAATAGGTGGAAAATTCAGTTGCACATGAACTAAATATGGTCGCATTGCTAAGCTAAAGCCATAGCTTGGAAACAGGTTTCAAAGAATGATAAGGAGCATCTATAGTAGGAAGGTGTCAGTCCAGTACAACATTTTCCACAGCATTGGTTATAAACACAATAGCAGAGGAAACACAGTCAACAGTAAGAAGAAAACATGGGACAGTTGTACTGCAAAAAACAGTTTCTCCACAATTATTAAAAACCCTGGTCAGGGAGGCTACCTAAAGGCCAACAAAAACACTGGAAGAGCTGCAGCTGTATTCCCTATGCATATTCTAAGAAGTAGGTTTGCAAAACACATGTCTTTTATTTTGAAGTAAACATTTAGATGAGGCAAAAGTATCCCAATGTTTTAGGGCAGGATGTGTTATGATCTGAAGAAGCCAAAGTTGAAAGCTTTGGGTCACAAATCTGAAAGGTATGAATGACACAAACAACCTTAAATACTTCTTTTGTTCTAGTTTGTTGCGTGATGAATTCTAATACTGGTTACTGATGATAAAACTGAGGATCATTAAATTATGTTGCACAGCAGATAACGTTGATTTAATACATGTTCAGCTAAAACTTTATGTGGGCAAAGTTTGTCTCATGAGGAATCTTAATATATTTGCTTTGTCTTTCAACTCTATGAGAACAAATGGACTAAATTGCTATCTTGCAAAACAGACATTATTGGCAGCGTTTGTACGTGTGGTGAGAAAAATTAAACAACGTACAGTTTTATGAAAAACAATGATGCAGCAGCCTGCATCACAGCTAGAAATCCCAAAAAACAATAAAGCTATTTTCAGCTTTTTTAGTGTTCTAGGGAGATTTGTTCTGATACTGCTAGAATTAAAACTCTGGTTTTGAGATGAAAGATTAAAGAGTGAGAGGAAATTGTTAATGTGCCAAAAATCAAGAGGCATCAGTTGCTCTGGGAGAATCCTCAGCCATGTTCAAAGAGACTTACTGTGAGGAGTTGTTAATGACCACAACATGGCCGCCTACATGTACAGTACAGGTGTTTCAGAGCATCTGGTGAAATCGCTGTTTTCCATCTGGACAGAGACGTATTTTAAACAATAACAAGCAATAACAATAACAAGTAGCAAACATGGTATGGAAGAATCAATAAGGGGCAAAAGAATAATGATAAACCAGTAAAATCGAAATAGGGAAAACAAAATGACAAGCAAAACACAATATCCACATATCATGACAACCTCTTGCCTTTGACATTATGTTGTTTCTTCAGCATGGACACCAAAGCTAGTCAGAGTTGATAGCAAGACAAAGAAAAATAAAGGAAAGTTCTGTAAGAAAAAAACTGGAAGAAGTAGCAAAGGACAAGACTAGAGTCAAGATTCACAGCCTCAAACCTACAGTCTCTCATGTGTTCAAATGGTATAATTAAAGTCCAGACCTCAGTCCAATTAAGAACCTGTGACAAGACTTGACAACTGATGCTCACAGACACTTTTCATTTAATATGACTGAGCTTGAGCCATTTTACTTACAATTATTTGGAAATATGTTTATCTCTAAACTGAAGCAAAAGATGGGATCTACAAAGTACTTTGTATTTTACATAAAGCGTAACACTTTGTGGTTGTAATCTAATAAAAAATGAATGTTCAGGGACTATGAACTGTAACTGACTTTTGAACTGCCTTGTTCCTGAAACGTGCTATACGGATAAACATCCACTGTGTAATTTTACTTTCCACATGCACACACACATAAATTAAAAGCAAAGAATATTTCCAAGTTCAGACAAAGAGCAAAGTATTGCAGCATAGTTCATCAACTCTTTGTAGGACTACAAAGACCCAGCAAAAGCTTTAAAGGTTCCTTTTTAAAGCAAGACTAAAAACGGGCTGATGAATAAATAAATTCAGTTTTTCTTTCTCCCAGATTTCTATTTTCCATGCTAAAGCCGAGAAGGTCTTTTAAGAAAAATTCTATTTAAGCCATGAAGGAGAAACTCTGATTTGGGCCGCACTTAATAATAAAACAATCTAAAGAATGCTATAATTGAACAGTGAGTGGTCAAAGAGCAGAATTGGCCCTCAAGGAGGACCAAGTTAATTTATGGGTAAAAATCCTATTACTATGTGTGTGGTGGTACAAAGCCATCAGAAATAAACAGAGGGGAGAAAGCTCAGTTTTAAATGAAATACAGTGTATTAGTGGGAGAAGGTTTTCCCTTCCATTTTTTTTATCACTTCCTTCCTAAAATCATCCCAATTACAAAGCTAATTTTAGCCTCCAGTTTGTGTGTGTGTGTTTTTTAACCTTTCCTACAGTATATGAGGCTCAACAAAGAGGCTTAGTATAACAGGCAGAGTTCCTCACAAGTCACAGCAAAGAGTTTTCATGTTTGTGTGTGTGAAATACAATGAAAAAGAGCAAGAGATGTAACAGCGTACTATCCAAAAAAAATAAAAAAATGTGTGAGAGACGTGAAGACGACAGCTTGCATGAAAATCCCCACATTTGCGACAGAGCGTGCGAATGTGAGCCCGGTGCATTATGTTGTGGCATGTTTCAGAGCGTACACAACTGCCAAAATGTCATTCCAGTAACACAACGATCATCAAAGCCCGCTCTATCTATCCTAAAGACCATCTAGTGATATTCATAAAGAGCATAGGAGATAACAGCCTTGTCATGTTAGCTTCTCTATAATCCAGACGCGTCGGCTTTCATCTCAACCAGTTTGCGTGTGTGTGAAAGCTACAGAGAGAGGATGATCATATATGCTCCTGTTGTTAGGGGCTTTTTCTTAAAGATCAGAGTAATGTCAAAAAACTGTGTACTGGCAGGTGACAACACAGCACATTCTCCAGAATATCATCTCTGAAACCAGTTCACATGTTTACACACTTTCCAAGCAAACACACCTAGAGTCATCAAGCATACACACACATCCACAGGAGTGTATAGTACGTGCAAACACACTCAGTGTTTCCCTCCAGACAGATGTAGTAAAGTCATTCGAGGTATTTGAGCTGTTGTAGCACAGCCAGCAACAGCCTCAGTCTAATTACCTCTGGGACGCCAACATCATGCCAGCAGCAAAACTAGGTGTGTGTGTGTGTGTGTGGGGGTGAGAGAGTGTGAGTTTCCACACAAGAAAACACAGCACTGTTGATATTTCTGTGGTAGTACATCCAGGCCAGGGTCTGTCTTTTTATAAAGTTGTCCAGACTTTAACCCAATGACATCCACAAAGTTTAAGAGCTTTGTTTCATGATTGTTTTTAAGCTTTCACAAGAATGTTTATCTAATCTCCTTTTAAGCAAATTAAATCTAGCTCAGTTAGACTAAAGTGTGAAGATTCAACTTGATTTCTTAAAAACATCGAAGTGTTTTACCTAATGATTTCCCTAATTGTTTTAGTATGGGATTTTGGGTTAGGAATGCCAAATTCAGCACAGCCACATGTATTATTAATAGGGATGCACTGAGAAATTGTCTTAATTGTAAAATTAAGACAATTTTAACTTAAATTGTCCTTAATCAACCGATTTCTACCTTGATCTGGCATGACCAGAACTGTGCTGCTTGAAAATTTTTAACTGGTATGTCAGCTTAG
The DNA here is from genome assembly GCA_903067095.1 of Girardinus metallicus. Taxonomy (NCBI): domain Eukaryota; kingdom Metazoa; phylum Chordata; class Actinopteri; order Cyprinodontiformes; family Poeciliidae; genus Girardinus; species Girardinus metallicus. Next base: position 48,641 of record CAEGAE010050235.1, read on the forward strand.
GAACTAAGCCCTACCAGGTGACAACATTTTTGGTGTTTCCTGTTGCTGGTTTGGCTTATTCAGGCTGCTTGAGTGCGAGAAGAGCAAGACTTTCAGCATAATTGTTCCTATGTTCCTTTCATGTCAAATATTATGTTCTGTCAAATATTTTTGTGTACACCAAAAATGAAGGATCTATCCTTCCAGATCCATTGGTTTTTAAAGGGATGGCACTTGCATTGACATATACAAACTTCTGGAAAGACCTCCAACAAAATGTCTGCAATGGTCTGCAGAGAACCATTGTCTCACAATAAATATGAGGTTTCTTTTTAAGACTTCTCTGCAACAAGGAAGGAAAATAGAGAGCATAAAGAGGAACTTCATCAATAAGAAATAAGAGGAAGAAGCAACCAAACAGCAGCCTGATTTCCCAAGAGCTCTTTGGTAGGTGTTGAAACCAAGATGAAGTAGATATCCCTCTCTCCTCCAAAAGGAAAAAAAAAAAGTCGCATGGCTACTATTTTAGTGCATTGTATATGTCTTATTATAATTGTATATTTGCTGCTCTACGGTCACATTTGTGCAGCATTTTTCCATAAGAGATGATCAGAAGGAGCATCCAGCACAGTCAAATCAATAGCTGGTTACTGTGGCCTAATGTCTTTCACTGAGTGATTCCCTGAGAGAGCTGAAACACACACACACGCACGCCCACACACCCGCCCACCCCTGCACACACACTTAGTATGTCTGTCTATCTTCACAGGGGCTTTGCATTGACTTCCATTCATTCTTTCTTCATTTCCATAGCCTAACCCTGACATTTACCTTAAACCTAACATTATCAGGTCACAGCTAACCCTAAATATAAGCTAAACTCGATTCACACCGTAGTCCTAAAAATAATCCTTAACCCAAAAACAAAAGTTCTACTTATGGAGACCAGACCTTGGGCCCCAAAAGAAGCATGGGGTCTCTTAACATGGCATTTGTTGGAAAAGCAGGCCTTACAATATATCAAATGTAAGGCAACATGCACAACTTTTCATTTGAAAACATTGTGTCTACCATACAAGGTCAGTTTACTCTTTCCTGTCCAAAAAAGTTTATTTGGGCTCCATATTAGCATTCCAGCTCTTCACTTATATACACATCCTGTCCCTTTTATTCTTTTTTCCCTCTATAGTTTATATATTTAAACGTAATTTTTGTATGCTGCGAGTGCTTATAAAACAAAGTCACATTTCTTATTTGTGAACACAACCTTGGCCAATAAATTAGTTACTTCGATTCTCTTCATGTCTTTTTGACACTTTATCACAGTTACCTATGAAATCTTTGTATTCCTCCAGTCTGACTTTGATGTTGTTAAGTTCAGTTCAGTTCATCACAACTTAAGTGGTTGCTATATCCATCCAAGAACTAAGTTTCGGATGTTCTCAAAGGTCAGAGTGGCTTTCTAAACTCCCTAACGTCAAAAGTTAAGTTTGTTTAGAAATAAAAATTATTTATGACTTTATATTAGAAAACACTTACTTTCTGCAACCTTTTGGCCTTTGTTGGACTGTGGAGATCTGCTTTTAACATATGCAAATACCTAAAGAGATAGGCTACTGACTAATGTGCTTTGCATTTTAAGTGTCTAAATTCTGCTTTTTACAAAGGCCTTGTTTAAATATACAGTAATATGTAGAAATGTACTTGAAGTTGTCAGCACTGGCTACTTTTGGAAAGGACCAGGATTGAGCAGGGGCATCCACTCAAAGTGAAACTAAAATATTCTTTTGATTTGTTAGTTATTTAACAAAGTAGTAAAAACAAATGTAGCATTCAAATAGAGGCCACATCTAAAAAAACATCTACATTTGCTCCTTTTACTTTATCAATGATAAGCTCACAAAGCAAAACTCTTCTCTATGTTGCAGCTCAGATACCAACAGGGAAGAAACGTCAGCTTCAGAATTAAATTACCAGTACTGCTTAGAGCTGAGTAGGATTGAGTTCAGGCTTAAAAAATACCAGGTGATATCATTTTGTTATTAATAAGTCATTAGGGCATCCCAGGTTTTCCATTCATCAAAACATTTTTTCGCAGCAGCAGAAAACAGAAATAATCAAAAATGCATCTAATGTCCTCTCAGTGATTTAAAAGCATGAAAAATATCAGATCAATATTAAATTGAACTTTCATTCTTTGTCTGGAGCTGAGAGACAGCTAAACATGTGAGTACGTATAATCAGCATCAATTTGAAGGATGAAGCTATGATTAAATTATTCTGCTTAAAGTGTAAATGTTGATATTCCCACACTGATAGTTGCTCTACATGCTGTTTGCCTAGATGTGCAAAACTTCACTAGTTATAGAAAGAAAGTGGATTTACAGAAAATGAGGACTGAGATAAAATGTTTTCACTTCAAGCTTTACTTCTAGATTTTCCTCATGGAAATGGACAAAATTCCTGCTATTACCATATAAATACAGTAAAATTCTGGCAACTACAGCTGCCGGTATTTTACCATAAATTAAAGATGTTTTTTTTTTTTAACAGTGCATAAGGTCAAAGGGTAGACCGTAAATTCTAACAAGTTGCCAGTGATCAATGCATAATCACATGAGAGAGCAGTATCGACACAAGGCAGTCAGTCGCAGCTGTATTGTTTTCAAGCAAAGGTAGAGTCAGTTTTAAACCTATAACAGCAGACAGTGAGCAGCAGAGTTGCTCTGACTAGACTTTTATTTCTTCAAAGTAACAAAGTGAGAATGTGATGAGGGGCCGTTTAGGACAAAAACTATGTTTTGTCTCTCACACACACTACTAAAAATACATACACACACAAAATATTAAAATTGCACATATATACTATTAAAATGTCACACACACATGCAATTTTTCTCAGGTATACACAAAATACAAAAATTGTGCATACACACTACTAAAATATCACACACGCATACAATTTTTCTCTCACACGCATACACAAAATACTAAAATTGCGCATTCACACTAAAAAAAAAAATCACACATGCATAAAATTTTTTTTCTCACATGCATACATAAAAGACAAAGATTGCACATATAAACTAATAAAGTACAGTTTCACCTATTGTATGTGTGAGGAATGTGTGAGACTTTTCACGGAAGAGGCGGGGCATAATTTGGAAATCATATCGCGCATGCGTTGATACCAAAATGACTTAGCTTCTAGTTGGATACTGGAGCTCCACGATGTAAGCGACGTTTAGCTCAAGGCTAATCCGATTTATGAACGCTAATTTCGGCCAGCCATTCTCTCTCACTCCTTCCTCAAGCGCTCGGAGGATCACTTAGGGCTGTACTCCGGCGTCAGAGCCGGCTCTAACGCCTTACTCCGGCGTTAGCTCTGATTCCTCCTCAAGCACTCGAGGTTCACTTGTGGCTCTGATGCCGGGGTAAGGCGTTAGAGTAGGAGTAAGCGGCGTTTAGCTCAAGGTTGATCCAATTTATGAACATTAATTTCGGCCAGCCATTCTCTACCGCTCCCTCCTCAAGAGCTGGAGTAAGCGTTATAGCCGCTTACTCCGGCTATAACGCCGGTTCTAAGGCCACTTACTCCGGCTCTAATGCCGGAGTACAGACCTAAGTGAATCGCCGAGCGCTTGAGGAGGGAGCGGTAGAGAACGGCTGGCCGAAATTAGCGGTCATAAATCGGATTAACCTTGAGCTAAACTCCGCTTACACCGTGGAGCTCCAATAGCCAACTTGAAGCTAACATCATTGTCGTATCAACGCATGCGCGATCTGATCTCCAAATTATGCCCCGCCTCTTCCGTGACAACTCACACATACAAAAGGTGAGACTATACGTTATTAGTTTATATGTGTAATCTTAGTCTTTTATGTATGCATGTGAGAAAAAAATTTTATGTGATATTTTATTAATGTGTATGCGCAATTTTTGTATCTTTTGTGTGTGAGAGAAAAATTGCATGCATATGTGATAATTTTGTAATGTATATGCTCAATTTTTGTATTTTGTGTGTACATGTGAGAGAAAAATTGTAAATGTGTGTGACATTTTAGTAGTATATAAGTGCAATTTTAATATTGTGTGTGTGTATGAGTTTTTAGTAGTGTGTGAGAGACAAAACGTAGATTTTGTCCTAAATGGCCCCTCATAGAATGTATCTCCTGCAGCTGTCTAACAGGAGTTACTGAAAGAGGAAGACTCATGGCAGAAGGACATATTTGAGTAGGTTTTCCAGAGTAATTATCACAGATATGCTGAGACTAGCTACATCGAGGAACACTAAAGGTTGCTTTAAGAGGGCATTAAATGCCTGCAGGGAAGAGTGATTTAGGGCATGCAAGTGATAAAGAGGTGGACAGTTTTCCTCTCGCATATTATCACTTTTAATCAAATCTACAAGTGATTCTGTGCCACTGCAAGTGACCTTTTATTACAAGCTGAATGCACTCTGCTGCCCTTCCCTTGCAGCTCCGACTAGCCTTGTACTTAGTGATGCACTTGTGGGCTTGCAAAAATACAGAAAATAGGCCCACTTAAAACACACACAAACAGTTGTATTTGTCCTTCCTCTTCTGCACGCACACATGCACACACACGCCCTCCACCAACAGCACAGCATCCCTCTGTTTACGCCTTTGTTTTGCCAGTTCTATGTTCTCCCTGGATGAAGGTTTGAAAGTGATTACCAATGCAGTCCACTTCATTAGCATGAGAACAAAAAACAGTGTGGAGAACACATTATCACTTCACAGAGCGAGAGAGACCAAGAGCTGTCTTCCCGTTTGTTTACATAGCTGTTGCGTCCGAACATTTTCTACCAGCGCTGCCACTGCCGTCTCATGAGGATGTGGAGTTTTTCTGCAGCAGAGCCAGGAGGTGCAGGAGGAGGAAGACACCAGCGGATAGAAAGATGAGTAGATGTAAAATATGCTCATTTGCGTGCAACAGCATGATTCAGAGTAAATATTTAGATTATGAACCTGAAAAATATAATTATTTCACCAAGTGATTGACGGCGATCTGATTTCCGACCTCTGGGTCACATCCAGCCAGTAATCGCTCAGCTCTTATTAAAGGCACAACGACCAGTCATTAAAGGCACAACGACCAGTCATTTTTTTAATAGAGGGAAGTAGGAAACAATGAAATTACAGTTCCTTGATAGGGAAAAGAAATACAAATGGGCGAGGGGGCAAATTAAGTGGAACTCTCCTTGCTAACAAAAAAGACCAACTCATCTATTTGAATTTTTGGTCATAAAATGTATGTGTCGTCATGTATGAATACTAAAAGAGTGCACTCACCAGCCTAAAGGTAATACTATTCTAAAACTAGAATTGAGAAGCTAAAATCAGCATGTCTGCAGGCTGGCTATAGCAGCAGATCGCCTGACTACTTGACCAGGTAATATCAATCTGCTACACTTATGTTACTCTGTAAAAAGAACAGAAAAATGGCACAATTTTCTCCTTGTTTCTTCTATATTTTTGCTAGTATCAATATCAAAATTAAAAATATATATTATAGAGTACATGATTACGTTTTGTTCAAGTTCAAAACGCACAGGTTTTGTTCGGGATACATGAATACCAAACCAAAAGAGCTGAGTCAAATATTCACAGTACCTATATGCACACTGTTACACCCCAAGCAATAATATAAAACCTCGTGGATGTGGCTGATCCTGATGTTTCAATTAGACATTTGATAAAAATTTAATTTTGTCAGTTTGGAGGATCTGTCAAAGTCTTGACTTCTTGATCTCTTGATCTTTCTAGCCAAACATTAATTGAGTGGTTTTAGAGTATGGACAGGAATCTTTGGTCTGCTGGACAAAGTCAATACTTTTTTTTACCTTATCTGCTCTCTCAATACATGTAAAAATGATCAATTTGAATATTGTAAAAGATATGATGGAGTGCAGAACATGGCAGGTTGTTTGTATTTCCAAGATTGATGCATCTGTGCTCTATTAAAATTTTATTAATGGCCAATACCAGACATTAACCAGTTAATATAAAAGAGACTTTACAGTGGGTGCAAATTACCATAAGTCCATAAAGTAGAGACCAAGAAGCAATGGCTTGAAAAACTACCATTTTAAGACCAATTCTTCTCTCCATCCTTCTCTCGTTCCTCATTCTGCAGCCTGCAGGGAGGTGAGCCAGAAGAGGGAAAGGAAATATAGAGCAAAGACGAAAGTAGCAATCCAGAAAAAGCTATTTGGAGCTGGTTGACCTCGAGGTCATGTGGTTGGCTTGCTTCCTGGTAAAAGGGGATTGGTGGGAAATGGAAGCAGCACCTGTTAGCCAATCGCTGAACAGCTAACAGAAATCAATGAAGTTCCACAGAAAATGTCAGTGGGGACTGACCTTTTGGAGTCAACAGCCCCCTGAGTCAGAGAGAAGAAGAAGAGAAGGAGGAGGAGGACAGGAAATAAGAAGGAGATGGGGTCAACAAGAAAAAAAAACACAATGGAGAAGACAAGATAGAAATAAAAGAGACTGCAGGGATGAGGAGAAATTAGAAGAGGAAGAACTAAAACAGATCGACAGCAGATGAAAATACAGAATTTACATTCATATTCCTCTGCTTCTATTCAACTATCACTGACTTACTCATTTTTAGACGTCTTACAGTTTGATAAACATACTCAAACTCCAGTGATATTTTTTAAAATCAGTTTCAAAATAAACTAGTTAGAAACATGTGAGCCTACTTGTGGAGGAAAAAATGCACGATATTTTTCCTTTGTTCTTACGTGAAACTCTGACATTTCTTCACAAAACAAAGGCAGAATTAAGTTTGTGAAGGAACTTGAGTGAAAATCATTGCTGAGATGAAAAACAATTGAGGAAAACGAGAGGAGGAAGAAAGAGACAGGTTGACCTTTACTGTCTCCAACCCTGCTGCTTCCTCATTTTAAATCAGCATCTGTGGACCCGGGAGGGGCAGGTCCGACCGATAGACACGGGAGAACACATGCTCTCAATCTGAACCTGGTTATGAAGTGAACATTTCCTGTTTGTCTTCTTTAATAATTTAACAGATCTTGGCAAAATCTGAAACACAATAATTGAGGTTGATAAATACTTTTATTCAACCCTAAAACAATACAAATTTTAATACCTAAAAAAACATGTTTAGTAATTTTGATGGCTGGTCGTTGGTTCTTTGGTTTGCACATTATGACTGTATTTGACTTCAGTGGGCAGAAATGTTTCAAATTGTTGTAAAGCTATTGTCGCACTGTTTTCTATGTGGCTGGCATATTGAAAAACCTATGATATGCAGATATGAAAGATATTTTTAAGGAATATCAAGTCATTTCAAGTTCTAGATGTGTATGTGCTATTTTTAAAGTGCTCACATTTTTAGTATTTCATGTATATTGTTTTTCAAACTCACAGCACCCGAACTAAGTATTGTACTTTTACTGTCACAATATATTTTTTTTATATTTAAGGATCTACTGATAATCTAGGAATGTAATATCAATACTCTGACCCATGTGGAGAAGCTGAATGAATTCATCTTTTGGTTTCTAGCATTCAGCAGGCTGAGTGAGTGAATCTTCACCAACATAGACTACAAAACATAATAGGATCATCGACACGCCATTTTTAGAGTGATATGTTAATAAAAAATTTGTTAATGTTTTTCCACTCTTTATAAAATATTTTATCTTTTGCAAAATGGCCTTGTCATTTCCTATCAGAAATAACTTCTTGAGTGTTATTTTCTAATGGCATAATTTCTACTCATGTCATTGAAATAATACACATTGGTGTGAATGTGGTGCTGGGCGTACAATACAACAAGTAGGGGAGAGAAACTCTACATTCAGCCTCACTAAACTGCTCTGGCCTATAACCTGACAGCTTCAAAAAATATTTTAAATCATAAAACTGGTAGGAAGGAAAACTTTCTGGTTATAAAATTGTTACTACAAAACCTTGACATTGCTAACCAACTCAAGCCTACAGCGCACGTGCTCAGTTAATAAATTCAAGCTTGTGCATGTCACAGAGGCCTTCAAAATAACTGTAGACGCAAAACGGACCCCTTTAGCTTCATGTGGAGGTTCGATAAATGTCCCCTGGTTAAAATCCTCCTGTGGAAAATGGATCTCTGCTGCTCACTCTGTCCTGAGCACAAACGAGAAGGTGAGAGGTCATCAAATGAAAACTCGTCGCCACCATTCTCTCGTTGACATTGCCCTGATAACGCCATCCTGAGCCCATTCACCTCCCCTTCTGTCACTCCTCCTCGTCGACCTTGTCTCATCACTCCCCTCCTCTTCTCCTTCTCTTCTCTGTCCCAGGTTGTTTTTAATTGGGAAGCGGGCTGATGGAGGGAAGAACGAGCGCTTCTCTAAGCCTGGCTGCTCTTTGATGAGGAAAGGAGAGTGCAGCGGCGGGTCTTTCTCTCCTCTTTCCCATCTCAAACCCTACTACCACTCCCAACACACACACAGGCACGCACTCCCTTTTTCTCTTACACACACACACTCACAAGACAGCATTTCTCTTTGAACTGAGCGCTGCAGTGCGTTCAAAGCAAAGGCGAAGGCAAAAATACGGGGGAGAGAGAAGGACACTTCAAGGTGAATTTGATTTCCACTTTGTTTTAACCCACACACACAAATACACGTGCTGCCCAAGCTGAGCCTGCAAGCAGGCACATGCTTGCTGGGCTACCTCAGAGAAGCCACTGAAATGCACCCCTGCACATACTTTATTTGTGTCTATACTTTGTCTCATACATATTTATACGTTTTCCTCATAACAGAGGATCACCTTTAAACTTCTCTCTTCTGCAAACAGTCTGTTTGTATATGTGTGCGAGTGTTTACAGAGTATGCATATTGAGTGTGTAGGAGCAGAATGACTCACGCAAATTTGAATTAAATGGTGCTATTGGACAAAGTAACACAACACAATAGTTATGCTGCAGCTTTAACCCAGAGTGTGTGTGTTTGGGTCCGGTCAATTAAACCAATCAAGTCAAGTGCAATTCGCCCACCGCGTTGCATATTGATAAGGCTGCGAGTGCAATCGGGCGATCAAGGCCAAACTCCTATGATCCCTGCATGCACTTCAGCCGCCAACGCCGACCGAAAACCAGGACAAAAACACTTTACACCACTTAGCTTTGCCACACTCCACACAAAACTATAGAAACGCTAGCCTGACAGAATGACAAATATTGCCTTCCATCCTGAACGAATGAGGTAATGACAAAAAAAAGAAGAAGAAGAAAAAGAATCAACGGCTCATTAGAAAGATAAAAACGTCCTAAAGGCCTGAGGGGGAAGAAAAGGGGTTGGAACAAGAAATGAAAAAGAAGAGAGAAAAAGAGAGTTGAGAGACGACAAATCATAACAGCTGTAACTCAATTCAGCAGCCTTGCTAGAGATGGCTTTCTTCATCTCTTTCTTTCCCTCTTCATCTTTTTGTCTGTCTCTCGCTCCCTCTCTTCCTACTCTGCTGTCATGGTAATTTTTTCCCGCCAACCAATAAGCCATTATGTGGAAGTAATATGATTGCTAATGGATGCACCGACCTGGGAGGAAGCACACGGCACACCATTAGCCCAAATGCTATCAGAAGACTTTCAAACTTTCTAAAGTGTGAGTTTGCTAAAGTTTATTTGGATAAACAGATGCTTGTCCTTTAGTCAAAAGTAAAAGATCATACTGAAAACTTTGACATGATATGTGAAATGGCAGTGGTAGGCACTGCTAGCTAAATAGGTAGTTGCACTAACAACAAAGCAATAATCAAACATTAGTTCCACTAATGCTAAAGCACTATACCAACATGGTACACTGCAGAAGCTAATATAGAACTAAATTCAACCATGTTAATACCCATCGTGTTTTAATGAAACAACATTCATTGCGACATAAAGATTCTCCAGTGAGGTTCCCCATTACTAATTTGTACTAATAAAAACTAAATATGTTTTTCAGGTGAATTGTAAAGAATATATTTTATATTAAAGGTCAGAAAGATTTTTTCCCCCATCATTCTAATGCGCCAATTTATCAGGGTTACACACTTTTGAGATCAGCTCTCTTTTAAGTCTGGAGGTTGTTACTGGTCTAACTACATGTCTGAAACGACGATAAATTAAGTCATTCTGACTTGCGTGATGTTGTTATTTGTATAAAGCAAAACTGCCTCAGAATTCCAGAACAGTATGTGACTAAATGTTAGCCACATAGTTATATGTCACTTCATTTCTGTGTTAGACTGAACTGGCATACAGGCAATTACTTCCACAGCAGGTGTAAGAAAAGATATAAAATCCTCTATTAATGCAAAAATCATTCCTACATTATTATGGAAAAATGGTAGAAATTAGTTTAGAAATAATAATGGGTTTCATTAGATTAAAAATAATGATTCATGTTAAAAGGGAGAATGTCTTTCTTTTTTTTATTTTATGGACTCGGGATATATATGGCATGGTGAAATAATTAAAACAATTACATATGCTCATTCCATTGAGAAACAACAATTAAAACGCAATAAGAATCAATTATAAAAACCAAAACTTGCTCAGAACACTAAAATACATTTGCAGAAATTAGAGCTCATAAAAATTCCATTAAAGCAAGATGTTTTCTCTGAGTAGAAGGGATAGTGTTGAGGCGCAATCATTGAAAGGTGAAGGTTTTATTCTAACAAAACAAAAATGCTAAATACACACACACACACACAAACTGTTGGCACAGGGAGCTTTGTGCTACTTGGAGGTCACAGGTTGCACATTGACACAAAGAGTCCAGCCATGCATTCTCATACAGAGACAGGAGATTTTTTGAAACATTTGGCCAACTCAGACAGATGATGCTGAACTTTCATAAGACCAGAGCGGCAGGAAAAAATTGGCCATTGCTGACCCTCATGGTGCTTATTCATGTTTGTCACAGTTATAAAGGCAAATTTTATACAAGTGTTTCAGTTTCAGGGAAACGCACCGCAGGGCCCTGTCGGTAATAAGCTGGCAAAACACTAAGCTGAGGAAGTCAACAGGCATGAGGACTAAAATCTCTACACTAAAGTGGCTCTTTGTTTTTCTCTTTCCATCACTCTCAAAGGTTCTTCTCTCCACATCCATCTTTCTTTTTCACTCTGACTCTGTTCTTTGAACACCTCTTCTTTTCTTCCCTCGCTGCTTCACTGTCATTTCTACCTCTGTGTTTTGTCCTTTAACATCCATTATCATAGTGAACCTGTCAGACCGAACACCCTCTCTCCACCCTGCCACCTCCTTCATACACACAAATGCACACACACACACACTCAAGGTGCTGTAAAACAAACAGCCACACCTCAGATATCAAGCAAATCTGCCGGGACTAACACTTTGTAACATGAGCAATTAACACAGAACTGAACCGGCCTTGACATGAGCCCAGAGATCAATTGCATACACACAGGGCAAGAGCCCTGTGTATATGCACACACACCTACACACATAAAAAAACAACAACAACAAAAAAAACATGCACACACAAAAACATTCTGGCAACCTTCCAGACACAGTCTTGTTGCTTGTGTCTATAAAGCCCCAAGCACCATATCGACAACTGTAATAACTGTGGCTAGCAGGAGAGCAGATTACAGCTCCAATAATAGGGCTAAAGCACACACACAGGCACAAACACACACATAAATATATATATTTTCATCAAAGAACTTGTCTCTGTTCATCACTAGCACAGCCGCTCTCATATCTCTAGATTATTGATGCCATAATATTGATGTAGCAAATAATACTGGGACAATATATGCAAAGAAAGTCTATACTATACAGAGTACTGTGCAAATATCTTGAGACATTCTTCCACTTGTAGCATAACAAAATCATTTTCAACCCAAACAGGAGTTTCCCGAAAACATGTTTGCTGAAAATCAGCTTGAGGACATAAAGAACTAATGCTCAAGTATACAGTGCTTTACAAAATTATTCATACACAATCCATCTATTGTCTACAACATCTTATCTCTGCTGGATCGCCAATGGTCAGCTGACAAGAGAGAAGATACCGCTGGACAGTTCATGAGTACTTCATAGGAAAAAAATAATCATGCACAACCATGCTTCTTAACCTGAAATTTATATTTAAATAGTAGGAGAAAGCCAGAGTTTTACATTTTTATCACATTATAGCCACAAACTTCAATTGGTTTACTGGTATTTCATGTGATAAACCAATACAAGTCAGCACATAGTTATGAAGTAGAATAATAACAAAACTAAACTAAAAAAATAAAACTCTGAAATAAAACATTTCAGAGTTTTATTACACAAATAAAACTCTGAAATGGTGTGGTGTCCAGTTTTCAAGTCTTTTGCATCCTCTAAAAGGTGATCAGACTATTTAGATTTTTTTTTTCCAACTCTGATCAGTTGAAAAGCATCCTATCACCATAATCTACAAAAATCTGCTGCAAAATTGTTTTATCTTCTATTTGCAATCAGAACTTCTTAGTTATCACATCAAGAGATTCTCCATTCTGAGCTGTGGATCTCTGCAGTTCTTCCAAAATTACTGTAGCCATCTTGGCTGCTTCCCAGATCAATGCTCCCCTTTCGTCGCCTGTCAGATAATGAACTAACCAGTGCTATCAATGATTTCACAGTATTCTATGACTGTATACATCATGGTTTTTCAAATGAGCCTATTCTAACTTTAAGGAGCTCCACATGTCATCCTACTCAAAGAAAGTCAAACTAAAAACAAATCAGCCAAATACAGAGGGTCCACAATAGAAGCTAAGGCTATTAGTTAGAAATGAAAGCGGAGCCTATTGGGTTCAAGGGAGCAGACTGTGATTGGGGTCAAAACTAAAAGTTGCTCAGGTCAAGAGGAAGAAACAGCAGAGAGACTCACAGAAACATAATGTTATCGTAACCACATTGTTGTATCTGGGGAAATGTACTTTCTAAGTGCAGTTGTTCGGTATTCAAACATCGTGTTGAATTTACATAAACTGATATATTAGGGCAAGATGCTTCTGAAAGATTACAATACACTCTCCATACTCCTCTCTCATTTATTCTCCACATCTCTTACAATTATCTTTTACACCATCTTCCACCTCTGCATCATTCCCGCCCTTCTTAAATATTGCCCTTCTCTCTGTACCTCTTCCGTTCTTTCTCTCTAACCCCCCCAACCAAGAAGAAGCAATTTGCAGCAGCAATCCGTTGCTAATTCTCACTCAGTGTTCATGAAAAATGTATAGCAGCCCGACTATTGGGAGATGCAGATTGACGCTAGGTCCTCAGCAAGAGTCTGCCTCTGCATTAATGGAACATTATACTCACTAGGGCTGAAACGATTCCTCGAGTGATTCGAGTACCTCGATTATTAAAATTCCTAAGGAAAACTGACCTGCTTCGAAGCCTCGTTATATTATGTTTTATTATTTAGCGCACCGTGTTCCGGCCGGGACTTTATTTGCGTTCTCACTTCCGCCTGAGTTGTTGACGAAAGCTAAGTGTTAGCAGCATAACGTCCAGTTTTCAGGTTCGGCCTAGGAGGATTTTATTGAGTCATGATAATGTCTGGGTTTTTGTCTTTTTCCGGGGTACAAATAAACATCTTAAAATGACGGCAGTGATGCCTGGAGTCCGGCGGGATTATTTATACAGATAAAAAATAGACTGAACATGGCGGGCGGCTTTGCTTTAGATGCTGAAAATACCGGAAAATAAATTTCATATCATCCCGGTCGCAACAAATAGGTGGCAAAGCGCATCATTACTTCACATACCTGGTAGATGTTTCTGTGTGACGAATGCAGATGTCAAATATGAGGGGCCGTTTAGGACGAAAACTATGTTTTGTCTCTCACACACTACTAAAAACTCACACACACAAAATAT
>CAEGAE010050241.1:0-14817 GCA_903067095.1 Girardinus metallicus
TCCGTGTTGCCCGCTGCCAGCCCCAGAACATCGCTGCTTTAGAGGAGATCTGCTTGGAGGAATGGGACAACATTCCACCAACATTGTGTGCCAACCTTGTGAAGACTTGGAGAAACCGTTTGACCTCTGTCATTGCCAACAAAGGATATATTACAAAATACTGAGATGAACTTTTGTTATTGACTTATTTTCTACCCTTATTTTCAAAAAAATTCTTTGAAAATCAGACAATGTGATTTTCTGAAATTTTTTTTCTCATTTTGTCTCTCATAGTTGAGGTCTACCTATGATGTCAATTACAGACCTCTCTCATCTTTCTAAGTGGAAGAACTTGCACAATTGGTGACTGACTAAATACTTTTTTTCCCACTGTATATGAACTTCCAAATGCAGAAACATTACTTTCCTGCCACATGAGGTTTTGAAGATAAACCGAGTTGGATTTGTATATAATATAAAATAATTTATCTTCTGTCTAGATCCGCTGTGAGGGGATCCGTCTTTTCCTGCTGTGGCTTCAGGCTCTACGGGACAATTGCGCTGAGGAGCAGTTCCTTATCTTTGCCTGTCTGGTTCCGGGATTCCCTGCTGTTCCCTCCTCCAGAGGACCCTGCACGCTTGACACCATCATTAACAACCCATCTTCTACCACCCTAGAAGGTGAATTAGACACAGGCCATTTGCTTATTTTGCTAGCACAGTCCTTTTTTCCATAATGTAGTTCATTTAATTATTTTTTGGATTTATTGTATCTTTTTGATTTGTACAGCCAAGGTCGTGCCTGAGGAGATCACCCCGTTGGTTCCAGCTGTGTCTGGAGAGAAGGTTGCAGAGGACTTGACTTGTTACTTTCTTGAAACACTGCTCAAGTACATGGTTATCCAGGTAATTAAAAAACTTTAGGTGTGAAATAGCTCATAAATATTTGTCACTTTTAATCAAGGAGAAAAAGGTAAGTGCACCTTCTTTAAAATCCGGAGTTGTAGGTTTCAGAACATAATAAAACTCATCTGGTTTTTGCCGGATTTCTAAATTATTTCAATCGGACTGCAAGAAAACATAAAACACATTTCAAAAAATCGTTTCTACCTCGACATTGTGTTAGCACACACCTGTGTCCTCCAGGCCATTAAATGCCAAAGTCCTGCATTTATAGAAGTGGCCATATTTATTCATTTGATGAAATTTGGAAAACTGTTAATTCAGCTTCATATGTTCATATAGCAGTTAATCCCCATTTACTACATTATTGCTCGTTCTTTTTTGTACTTGCATTTATTTTTGTCTATGGGGGCCCAACTTACATGCTGCCATATTCCCAATTTGTCACTGAAACACGTATGATACAATTGAGTTGCAGCTGCTGTTTACAGAACAATCAAGGTCTGCCTTATTAATGTGTAGCATTTCTGCTGCAAACACCCCATAGGACCTCCAACTGTGGAATTATGTTCTGTTTATAGTGCAGTGAAGTATGTGTTATTATGAAACGCACAAAGAAGAGCAATCTTATTAGGCAGGCAGTGTTTACATGATTTAAAGTGCTTTGTGTGTGTTTTTCCTTTTTTATAACCTCTGTATCTCACTGTATGGAGGACTTGTGTAAAACTTTAAATTAGAAATCTGTGATGTTAATCTTGATTACCACAACATACTTTACTGAACAATATTCTGTTAAAAAGGTAAACTGTTTTGATTAGCATTATGTGCATCTTTTTGAGGACTTTGTGATAATCAGTCATTCTTAACCAGCATTTATTTCAATCATATTTTTTGCAGAAAACTGCTGCTCATAATGTTGATTTTAACCCAATTAAACCTTGCCTGTTTTGTGTTTTGTTTCTTATGATGGATGAGCCTTGTCACAGACAATAAACGCTCGGTGTATGAACATTGTCTTGACCTTTTCTGCTTTTGTGCTGTTTGTCTGCTTCAGGCATCCAGTATAGAATGGAAGAACAAAGAGAATGAAGACACAGGCTTCAGATTTCTCTTCAGTCTTTTCAAGAAGTACTACCTTCCACATCTATTCCCCTCTTTCACCAAATTCACAAATCTTTATAAGCCTTTGTTAGGTAAGTTTATTCTTTCAGTATATGTCTCTTTGTTGTTGAAGCCTTGTAAAGCAACTATTCTCACATTATACATTAAACCTGACTCAGTATGAGATTATCATGGTAAGATGTTAGTGAAAATGTTAGTTTCATATATCAAGCTACTTAAGTAACAGTTGAAAAAATAAAAAGATTAATTAATCACATTATACTACAGTATCTATAATATTTATTTACTTTACCGATACCAGTGACAGATGGTATATAACATAAGAGTACAAAATGTGAAAATAAATGAAAATATAAAAGTGAATTCACAAAAATGTACAAATATGACTGTTACAGACTCTCCTTATCTGTTAATGTGAAGAGAAAAAAAAACTCCAAAGAAAATCATTTAGTTTTGCTCTCAACAGCTGAACATGGCAGACTGCACAAGTATGATCAAATCTTGATAGGAACTCCTGTTGCAATTGAAAATTCCAAACACGAGTGTGAGGGACAAAAGACAACTGTAGATGCAAATAATAACATGTCAGTTGGAGTAACGGTCAAACTGCAGGACATTTCCCCACACATCTTGCTTGATGTTTGTTGTAGATTCTCTTTGGTTGTGAAAAAGTTAAATTGGCAGTTAAGTCTGTTGCACTGAAAGATCACAGACCAAATGGTTTGAGCAAATGGGCAGAGATTTCAGTGTGATTCTTTCATGACTAAAGATTGAAGGTCAGCACTCTGCAAGAACAGAAAAAAATGTTCTTTCTTGCAGCTCTGGCTTGCAAGTTCTTGCAGCTTGTTCTTGATGCATATTCTAGACACAATGTTTTTCTTGGCTGGTGTTGGTGAAATATGAAGTGTGTGTGCTGCATTGGGAGAGACCCATGGAGATTGCCTGGAAGTTCTGCCTTTTCTTTTTAATGAACAAAAGTGGAACATCTTTGTCCTTTTCATTTCCTGGGATTTTAATAAAACATGTAGTTCAACTAATTACAGCCCTAAATATGGATCTGATCCCCATAAAACTGCCTTTCAGTTTTTATATTACTCTCCTTTGTTCTGTGTTTAGAACTCCCCCCGCTCAGAGCGAAACCCTTGTATGTGCCGGTGACGAGGAACAATGAGAGCACCTTCTGCACCAGGGATCAGTACTTGGCACCCAGGGTGGCCTTCATCACCTGGCTGGTCACTTTCTTCCTGGAGAAGAAGTACGTTAACAGTGCTGTTGCAGCGCAGAGCGCCAAGAATGGCACTGAGGTCATTCCCAAACTCATCCAGGTGAATATGATGCCACTTTGTTAATTTCTCTTATTGTCAGAAAGAATGGAAGACTGTTTTTGGGAAATCTAACCATGTAAAAGTGAATAGAGCAAGAAGGTATGCAAAGGGAGAAAAAAAACCTGTCCATATTCTCTTTTATATCAATAGGGAATATGAGAGATATGCCGTATTCTATGACCTACTGATTAGTAGTGCAACTCCTCCACAAACTACAGCATTTTTTAATTGTTTGATTACATTCTATTTTTCCTTTTTAAGTGCTATATGTATCAGAAAAGAAGAGAACTGTATGTGCAGTCTAAATTTGTATTTAAGTAGAGCTGATGATGATTTAAAAATGTTAGTATGTATTGTAGAAGCCAAGTTATTTATCTATGAGGATAAATAACTTATGCTGACTTCTAATTTCTCTCCCCCTGTTTGTTTCTGGCAGACTGTCACTGCCGGCGGTAGCAGCCAGGAGAAGGAGAAAGATAAGACTACTGATGGGGATACTAGCGGACCATCAGGGGATACAGAAAAGAGCCACTCTAACAGCAGCACGCTGTCTGATCGAAGGCCCAGTGATTCCAGTTTGTGTAGCATTGAGGAGGAGCACAAGCATGTCTATGACATGGTGCACTGTATTCTGCTGTCCACAAGGGACAATGTTAATTTTGTCAATGAAGTCTTCCACCAGGTACAACAAATATCTGCAAACATAAGAACTATTCTCATATCTTGTACTTTGTCTCCCTCTGCTGGTCATATGTTTATCCTGACTGAGTTACTTCCATTCTACTAACCTCTCTATCTAATCTCACAGGCCTTCTTGTTGCCGGCTTGTGAAGCCTCAGCAACCAGGAAGGTTATAAAAGTGTACAGAAAGTGGATCCTGCAGGAAAAGCCCATCTTCATGACCGAGCCTGACCCAACTACCCAGGAAGATGAAGTGGATGAGAACTCAGAGCGTGTTCTCAGCACAGATGCAAGCATCATGCATGTAAAAGTAAAATTCACAGAAAGTTTCAATGTTGACAGGATTTACATAATTTTGACACATGGCAAACATTTGTTGTGTGGAGTTTAAAAGTACAGTAAAATAGACGTGATTATCGATGATTCTGAAATTTTACTTTCTCCATACAATCCAAGCATAAAACCTTTTGGGTGCTTATATCTTAGCTTCTCCCTTTGTTGTCTCTTTATTCTCTGCAAGGCGTTTGAGAGTCACGGTCACAAACGCACGTCAAGCTGGGGGAGGACTTACTCTTTCAGCAGTGCCATCAATCGGGGTTTTC
This sequence comes from Girardinus metallicus, assembly GCA_903067095.1. Lineage (NCBI taxonomy): Eukaryota > Metazoa > Chordata > Actinopteri > Cyprinodontiformes > Poeciliidae > Girardinus > Girardinus metallicus. Next base: position 4,613 of record CAEGAE010050241.1, read on the forward strand.
TCACAGAGGAGCAGAATAGAGACGTTAAAGCTGGCATACAACCTACACTACAGGTCAGTAATACTTTGGTTCACATGAAGAAATTACTTCATGAAATTATTGAGAAATAATTGTTTTTAGTGCAATAAACACTAAAAATAATCATTTGTTTTTAGTGTTAGAGTGAACTTACTTCTGGTGACTTTTTCGTAAACATGGATTCTCATCCTGTCATGTAGTTGATACATTAGAAAAAATGGGCCTGTTTATATTTTATTTTTACAGGGATTCTTGGATTACTGACTAGGGAGTCCAAAAACTCTGATCAACCTTAAAAAGTATAGAATAAATAAAAACAAAAGCGGAAAGTGGAACGTATTTTAAATGGCTGCTTGGAATCCCAGTTATTTTATTTTCTACTGTAGATTTGATCTAATCTGAATAAATTAGTTTAAATTAAATTCTATTTTTTGTTATACATTTTTAACATGTTTTTACAAGGGTTACCAACAAATCTGTCCACATATGCACATGTTACATATATCTTTGTGTATTTGTGTAGGTTTTCCTGACCAACTCATCCAATGTGTTCCTGTTGGAGCCATGCCAGGACGTTCCGAAACTCCTGGAAAATCAGGTTGAAGTGTGCAAGAATGTTCTCAGCATCTATCGACACATGATCATGGAGCACAGCATGACTACACAGACATGGTTAGTAACTTTGGAGTATGTGAGAGATTTCTTTGATGATTCTTTGGTTGATGCCTTTTTGATTTGTGTTTGTTCATTCCTCAGGGAGCAGATGCTGCAGGTGCTACTGAAGATCACAGAGGCAGTAATGAAGAGGCCACAAGAAAACCAAAGAAAAGACAGCTTTGCTGAAAGTTTAGCATCCTTACTTTTTAGGGTAAAAGCCAATATTTACCATTGTATTTAAATTCATTTGCAGTTTAGTCATTTTGAATTTTTAATCAACAGTTTCCCCATGAATTCCTTAAAAGTTACAGTAGATACTGAACAAGCTAAGTTCTTCTCTCCTGATTTTTTTTTTTTTAGACTATTATTGTGGCATGGGTTAGAGCAAACCTCAGCGTATTTATATCTCGGGAGCTGTGGGACGAGCTGCTGGCAGTGCTGTCCTCTCTTACCTGCTGGGAGGAGCTGGTGATGGAGTGGGCCAGCATCATGGACTCGCTGACGGCTGTGCTGGCACGCTCTGTTTATGGCCTGGACATGGCCAACTTGCCTTTAGACAAACTCAGCGAACAGAAGGAGAAAAAGCAGCGAGGACGTGGTGAGGGGATTAAATGTGAAAACATGAAAATTGGGTTACAATTTTAAAAAGTTGCTAACGATACAGAGCCTTTCAAAAGTTTTAATACTACTTTCAATTTTTCTTATTGTCATATCACAATCACAAATTCCCATGTGTTTTACTGTGATTTTTTTTTTCTTGTGATAGACAAAGGTTATAGGTCACAAAGGAATATTCATAGCTTTGAACTTCCCCTGCAACACTGCTATGTCCATTATCCAAAAATTAAAAGATAATTATAAAACTTACCAAGACATTGCTTCTCACCTAATCCAGTGATCAGCAGTCTTTAAAATGCGACAAATGTATTTTCTCAAACACAAACACTGATGCTTCAAAAAACACTAACTTATTAGTACGTACATTTACTCAATCTACGTACTATACGTTGCTGTTTAGCTGTTGACAAAGTATGGTTGATATTTGTTTTCAAGTTAGAAAAAGAAAAATATGAAACTTTTACTTTAAAAGAATAAATTCGTATTGTTTTAATTGAGATGCTGGTATTTAAAGAACAAAAAGGGAAAAAATTTAGCAATAAAAAAATGGGGGGGGGGGGGGAAGACCAATTGTATTGGGGTTGAAAATAACCTTTTACAATACATCACCATGGTAAAGCATGGTGGAGGCAGCATCATGTTGTGTGAGAGCTTTTTCAGTGGAAGCAGATAAATTGCTCAGAGTTAATGGGGGGAAAAAAATCTGTCTAAATTTGAAAGCTGGTAGAAATAAGCCTTGAAAGACTTGAGTTGAAAATTAGGGGTGGATGTTATGGACACAATATTTTGTGGTACTATTGTGATAATAACAAAAATTATAATAAATTCATTAGTTTTAAGCAAATGTATGGCTGTGATTGCATGGCACAGCATTCATAGCTCCACAAACACAAATACTGTTGAAAAACATCCACATTTAAAATAGACTTCTTCAGGACCCAGTTACTTAAAAAAGTGTTATTTATGTCTCTAAGCAGTACACAGTAACTGCATTTAATCATATTTTCAAATGTAATATTTATTGAACAAGCGGTGGAGGAAATGGTAAAAATACAATTTCCAATAAATTTTGGTTCTTTTAAACTAAACTTTCCTTCAGTTCAGTTGTATTAACAATACATTTTTTTTTGTACATTGTACTTTGATTTAACTCAAGACTGCTGGTGAATCAACATAACATTTGTAAAGCCTTTATTTGTGGAAATTGCAAACTTTGTAGTATTATGCACCCTGCAGACATCTCTCTTTGTGTCAGGATAATCCTTTCTTCTAAATCTGAATTTGTACCAATAGCTCGTGCAAAACTGCCCACTGGCATTTTAGCCCTTTAAAACTCTCTCTTTGCATGCCAGGAGTAATCCAGGACTCCCAGAAGGCTGCTGCAGTTGCACGCTCATTCTCACTGAGCTGGAGAAACCACGGAGAGCAAGGTGGGCCGGTAGCCCAGGAACCCATGAGGATTCGCTCTGCCACTACCTCAGGAGCCCCCGGTGTGGAGAAAGCCCGGAACAATGTCCGACAGAAGGCCTCCGGTTAGTATGATCCACGGTCCACTAGCAGCTCCACACCACTGGCTTTTACAAAGCTCTTCCCACATGTACACTGTGTTATAGTACTAGCCAGAAATATAAATCAACATTGTTGTCATATTGATTCATTTGCAAGAGTTTTTTTCCTCAGGGAGGAATGATGGTACAACATAACTTATATGAACTCACGAAATGTTTGTGTACAATTTTTAATATTATGGACATTTTATCCAATACACACAAGATTAAAATCACACATACAGGCACAAATATACACATACATTCCCACTAATATTTAGATAAATGTCTGTGAGCATGTGCTACAGATACCGTCTACTTTTTTTGTCCATTAACACAATCTTAGCACAATTCCACCTGGATACTGCTGTGCTCTGACCAAGATTTGGCTTTTGAGCATAGCCTGTGTATTTTCATTAGGATTGGGGTCTGAGCCAATCTGGAATTATAATCCAAAGTCAGTATTAATGTGTGTTTCAGATCATCATCTGGTTAGAACATCTAGTTATGTCTAAACTTTATCTTTTTTTTATTTATCTAAAGTTTACAATGAACTAGGATATGCTGGGATACCAGTCAGATGATTCACAGTAAAGTCAGTTTAACTATTTCTGACCAAGACAAAATCCTGTCCCCCAAAATAAACACTTGAAGCACAACTGAGACTTTCAGCCAACCACATGGACAGACCTTTTGAAGAAAAGTTTTATAGGCAGACGAGAAAAAGAATGAACTATTTAGTGATAGTGACAGTGATGTGTCTTTGATGAGGTCAACTTGAAATTTTTAAAGCTTCGGATGCTATACGTCCTATCAACTATAGATGTGCTAAAATCAAATAAGTTTCTCTTATCTTTTTTTTTTTTTTTTTTTTTTTTTTTGCCATCAGCGGTGGTAATGCATTGTGCAAACTGGATGGAATAATAAAGATGATGGACAACCTTAAAATTTTTCAATGTCAACATGAGTGAATAGCTATAAAAGTTCAAGAGTTGAAACTTGGATGAAGTTTCAACACCACGTTGAAACCAGTGGTTTTGATATGGATAAATCAGGGTAAGCTTCAGGAACAGCCCAAATTTCAACCCTGTTGAAATGAATAGGAGATTTGTCTGCGGCAGGAATTTAGCCAATTTAAATTACCACTTATTCATAAGAGTGAAAAAGAAATCCAGCCAGAATTAAACAAGAACCTTAGTCCTGGCATATAGTTTCTCTTATCAATTAAACTATCAATTTATTATCGTTGATGTGTGTAACCCCTCTGTCCAAGGTAAATTTCTCACACTGAAGACAGATAAAGAAATTGATTTTATAATTTATTTAAAATCATCTAAGTACTGATGGTTGTGTTTGCATACATTTGAGACGGTGTGTGTGGGGGTGTGTGTTGGTGTGTTTGCATACAATTCACAATAAATTCATACTTGTCTGATCTTGTATATTTTATGATAATTCCAACCTGAAAAAAAAATAATTATGCTTCATTGTGAAAAACATCACATTTTTCACAATTAAGTGCTTCCCACTGAAGAGGAGTGTATGTAAACTTCTGACCAGCACTTGTGTATGCATTGTATTTATTGTTTTTTTTTGGCAGACTGCACACCTAAAACCATGCACAGGGTTTATCAGACATAATGATCTTATGTGGAAATCTTTGAAAGGGGCCAGGTGCCAGTGGGATGCAGTTCTGTAGACAAAGAGGCCAGCAGATGGCCCTCATTGTTTCTTTGACATGTCACTGGCCAGTGTCAGCATATTCCATGTCAGTTTAACTGCAGGCACACAGAACAGTTCCCTAGACTATATGCCAAAAATAAGGGTTGATTGCTGCTGTGATGGCAGCTTTTATTTGATTGAGAAGTGGGAAGTAAATTATATGTTTAACTAATAGACTTGTCAAGCGTTGCAATGCTTTCCTCTGTTTTTCTGTTTTGTTTTAATCCGGATGGTCAAACCAAAAGAAAATAGTTGTTTTTTTTTTCATTTAATTCACTAACATTGTTCTCAGATTACAAGCCTGTTTGGAAAGGAGGGGATTTTTTTTTTTTTTGTTTTTTTTTTTTTTGTTTAAAGGATAAGTTGTCTGTATGCTTTTATATGCATGTGTTGAAAAATCTATTATGTCCCTTAGGTAGATGTTTATGCATCTATTCTTTTAGCCTGTTTATTTGTTTCTCAATGCAAGTAAAGATGGACATTAAAAGCATCCGCTTCAGATTCTCCTCCTTTCTTCAGCCTAATTGGATTGCTCTCACATTGATCTTCAAAGGAGCTACAGCCCTTCTCCTTGCTCCTCAAGAGAAAGCCCACACATCAATTGCACGGCAGTTTTTGATTGTTTCATTAAGAGTGTAATTAATGCTCATTAATATGCACAAAACGAGAAGCAGCAGTGGGCTGTGGGTGATATGTTGTATCTCTCTTAACTGAAAGGCGTAATTAAAGTGTGCTGAAAGCAGATGAGAGAAGCACCTTTTTTTTTCCTCAGTGCTTTCTATGAGAATAACCCTGAAGTACTATCCAGACACAATGGTAAAGCATCAGCATTGACAACTGTCAAAACTTGGTTGCTCTTACACATGCAAATGTACAGTGTTATTGTGAGAGCTTGTCCTTATAATGAAGAAAAAAGGTATTTAATTGTGGAGCTCATTAAGCTTCTGCAACTACACAAATCCAGGTGAATAAATTTTCCCCTTGCCTTTGATAGGATGGCTACTAACTGGTTGCAGTATCCTATTTATATTATATTGGATGTGAACAGCTAATTATTTTGGGCAGAAACTTGTTAAATACAATTAGTTTTAATGAATTGCATGTATTTGTACAAAGTACATGAAACAAATAAATACAGGTGCATCCTAGGAATATTTAGAAAAATGACAAATATATACATATATTTCAGTTAAGAAAGCAAAACTCTAAAATAGTTTCATTACACATAATGATATATTTTAAAGAAGCATGTGTGTTCCATGCACATAGTGCCATTTTATAGCACAATCGATTAACTATGTTGCCTTCAGTTATAAAAAATTCTGTAAATGTCAATCACGGCTTAAAAGGAATTTGACTTTGTAATTAGCTTCTGGCTCTTTAAGAAGTTCCTACTCATTCCGACATTCAGCCTTCAGCACGTCATCATAACAGTGCTTCTGCATTATCCCATTTAAACCATTCTTAGTGGCATTGTACTGGGAAGTAGTTCATACAGTAATCTCAGCAGACTCATAGTTCCACCAGGTGATTGCTAATTGCTCCTTCCGCTAGTCTGTACGAGCTGAGTGGTGGAATAAGCTTTATTATGTTATCACAAAATAACTACTTCTGTAATCTCATGATGATGGGATGTCCATAATACTTTGCTTTTCATCCTAAAGTTAAGTTACAGCTTGAGTTATTTGGTGTCTCATTAGTACCAGAATGCGTTATTATGAGTCATCTGCATGTGTGACCCTTACAGCTTTGTAAAGCTGTAAGTTAAAAGGAAGACAACAAACATGTTGTTTTTTTTCTTCTGAATGATATTGTTTTGTAAACTTGGAAATTTTTCCTGACGCGAATATCACATTAATGTCTTGTTATAGTCTTGTGATGAGATATTTCAGCAGATGTTTGGGTTTCTTTGTAGGTCAAAAGTGATTCTGCAATTCATACATGTTGAATTTGCTCTTGCAGTATTTGTGCAAACTTTGTGCTTTTCAATTTGTAACCTTAATATTTTTGCACTTTCTTTCTTGCACGAGATGTTACAGTATTTGAGATCAAGTAAAACTTTTTTGAGTTGTATCAAGATAGATTTTCAGCAATTACCAATTTTTTTTATATTCTTCTAAAATATTGTTTTAAGTTGTTTAATTATTTTAGTATTTTTACATTCTTTTTTTTAATAATCTTACTTACTTAATTTATTTAATTTTCTATTTAAGCTTTTTTTCCCCATTCAAAAGGGAAAACTTGCTCAAGTTTTCCTGCTTAATGTGACACTTTTTTTTTCCTCAAATAACTTCCTTAATTATTTTTTATGTGAAAAGTTGTGTAGCTATTTTGTGCTTGGCTATGATACCATGAGTGGTATAAATACACTCAGTTGTTTTCAGTTATAGTAGCTGTATTTTCTACTGATCACTTCTCCTTTTTTCTGGGTGTTATACCAAGACCCACACAGAACTACAAACTACACTTAGTTTGTCTTTTGTCTTCTGATGCATTTAAATAGCATCAGAGGAAAACTTCTTATCTCTGCATAATGTAAATTACTTCTGTGATTTAAAACAAAAGCATGTATCATTAGAAGTGTCTGTTTTATTGAATTCTGTCTTCTTCCCTTTGCCTTTCTGCTGTTTCCATTGTGTTTTCTTCCCTCTCTATCTTTTCCTGATGGAAGCTAAGCGAAGCCAGTCCATCAGCAACTGTGTCCATCTTTACGAGGCTTTGCCCACTACTAAAAGTGTTCCTATGCTGCTCCACACTGTGAGCTCTTTCTTGCCTGGTATCTCTTCTGGTAATTCTGCTTGCTCTCATAGACTCTCAGGTAACGTGCACTGCGAGAGCCGCATGTATTTGTGTGTTTGTGACCTCCGCCCTGCATTCTCATCCATCTCTAACTAATTTTGACAGTTTATAGTGTTTGTGACTGTATCACAGGGTTCCTATGCTGTATGGCAATGGGGGAATCTTGAATTAGATTAGATATTATTATTCTTCCATATCTATGGATGATGGAGAAACAGAGTCTGGAAAAATATTCCTAGACTTTACTTCTAGTTACATTGTTGAGAAACTGTGTCCATCCATCCATCCGTTATTTTTTCCATCCATCCAGTTTTTTCAGGTTTAACATTTAAGTTTTTGCATTTTAAGTAAGCTTTTCTATTTGTTGTAAAAATGGGCAAAAAATTTCATCATGAAGAAGCTGTAGGAACCCTGGTTTTATTTTTTAAAAATAGTTCCTTTAAAACCACTTATGAACGGAACTCCCTTTGTTGCAAAATTGCAGTCTGTAACAAAAGCATCTCATTAGCTATTACTAATGCATCTCTGCATGTGATGTTTTCCTCCATGTCGTCATAAAGGTCTGTTCGGCATCATGAACGTTTCTTCATCTCCTTGGAAATAATAAAAGTCATGTCCCAGATAAAGCTTTTAATTTTCTTTTCGGATGATATAGTGACACAAACTGACCTTGTTTGTTTTCCCCTCCAGATGTGGAAGAATGTCAGCTCTCAGAATGTGGAGGAGAAGAGGAGATGGGGGGCAGGGAGAGTCCTCTGCAGCGGAGCAGCAGCACCTCGGACATCACCCAGCAGCTGTCTGACACTTTACCAGGTATTGAACAACAACAAAAAAAAATATTTGCTCTATTTTACTTCTATCCTCATTCTCATTCATAACTTAACCTGTGAAGACACGATTCAGCTGAACCGTCATCAGTCATTCATGAGCGGAGCTGCCTGTATACTAATTACTTTTTTGGCTGTATTGTTCTAATTTTTTATGGCAAAATGTCAATATGTCCATGTTACAATGATATAAAAGGAACATTATGATGTGTCACTGTTAAACCCATGTTAAGAAAATAACATTTAACGAAGACTAGAATTAAATCTGTATTTATTTCAGTAATGCAATTCATAAAGTGATGTCTTACACACATTTCAGGCTTTTATTTCTATTACTTTGAACAATATGGCTTTCAGTTAATAAAAACACAAAATTGAGTTTCTCAGAAAATGTGAACATTACATCAGACCAATTGAAAAAAAACTAAAAATTATACATATAAGTTCACCCTTTGAGAAGTATGTCCATATACCATATCTCCTCTATATCACAAGTTCCACTTTTTGAATTGAGCTACAAAAATAAAATAACATTTCAATAACATTTTAATTTATGTATATGTGGTCATAATTTAAGGGAAATTTGTATTTAAGAGCATTTAAAATAGAGCTTTTCATGCTCTATTTAAATGAAATAACTTTTTTTCTCATAGCCCAGAAGAGAGACTACTCCCCCACTTCTTGTGGTTCTGAGGGCAGGACTGAGAGCAATGAGCCACCAGTGGTATGTACATTAAACTTGTACTATTATATAATGAGCTATTAACCGTGTGTGCTAGATTATTATTTTTTTAATTTGTTACTTCATATCTAGATATTTATCCGAAGGAGCAGCAGTCCAGCTGAGACAAGCACTGACGGACCCCCAACCTACACAAGACACAAACTCGGAGATAAAAGTGAGAGATCACCTGCTGGTTGTGTAATTTGAATTACCTATGTGTTAGCTGTTTAGCTCCAGTTCATTATACGTGTACACAAAGAGCATGTTTTCTAAAAGTTATATTGTACTCGCATGTCTCTACTATAAAAAGCACATCTTCTCTTCTTTAAATAGGTGAAAGTGTGAGTAGCGAGACATCCAACGGCTACCTCAATGAGGCGGAAGTTACGTGGCAAACATTCGAAGAGGAGGCCGACACTCAGTCCACACAGTCGGCTCACATGGACGTTACAGCTGACCCCCAGAACCAAGGGAGTTTGCTGCTCAGCCATAATGATGCTCTAGCAGGTAAGGCCAGGGAAAGACAGTTAATACATACTCTTGAAGATTAAAAATGTTCACTTTAGATATGTCAGATTTTAACCATGTGAAATATTAAACAACAAAAACACAGAATAGCTTCACGTTAAAAGCTTAGGTACAGCTCACGGGGAAGCTTGAGTCCTTTTCCAGGTACTTGTAGGTCTTCATCTCGCCCAGATTTTGATTTTACTCCTAACATTGTTTTGTGAGAAAATGTGTTGTCTCCTCACACCCCACCGTTTGAGGTTAATTTTTCTGTTCCCTGCATTGTGATCCGTGTGTCTCTGTGCTCCCTTGACCTCAAACCCAGTTTTTATCCCTTTTCCATTGTTGTTTTTAGGTCCTGAGTGTGCCCTCCTTCCCCACTCTGCTCCTCCCTACCACCACAATTACCACTACCCCCAGTATCACCCCTCTACACCAGCCCTGCTGGTGCACACAGAGTGCCCACGGGACTGTCCCCTGGATGACACCATGCATCAGTCTGTTTTACACATGCCACACCACTTGGGTACCGCTGCCTAGCTATTGTCTATCAATCAAAGATACCATCAACTTTCCTTCCATTGTTTCCACCTGGATTCTTGCATCAAAAAATTCTGTTTTCATTTGTCTATTTTTCTTCTCCCTCAGTTGAGATAGATCTTCTTTTATTAATCACAGTGACTTGCAAAATACACTGCCTGGCCAAAAAAAAAGTCGCCACCAAAAAATGGTCACACTCTCTAATATTTTGTTGGGCCGCCTTTAGCTTTGATTACAGCCCGCATT
>CAEGAE010050243.1:0-16415 GCA_903067095.1 Girardinus metallicus
GGGGTGCGGGGGGGGGGGGGTGCGGGGGGGGGGCGGTCGGGCGGGCCGTGGTCCGTCTGGCCGCCGGGGCGGGGGGGGGGGCGGGGGGGGGGGGGGGGGGGGGGGGGGAAGTGGATCAGCATTTCCAGACAGGCGATTCAGTCCGTTCCTGTTCAAAACTATGACAATAATAAACATACATATGTAATTTCAGCTACCGGCTGTTGAGTTCAGTCAAGCTGGAGTTTAGTTCAGACTGCAGTCGATTAGAGTTGCAGAGAGTGCACTAATCTGCACGCGAAGCTTCACAAAACGCAAATGCACCCAACACACGCCATGACAAGGTCACCACGCGCCCTCTGAGAGAAAGTGACAGCATGACAAACAGGATGAAGGCCAGAGGGGGGAGGCAGGTTAGAAAGGCGAGAACAGAGACGAGAAGAAAGACGAGAGCCAGGAGGAAAACTCTGAAGTGTCCAGACAAACCGCTCCACTGGACCCGCACGAAGGGGAGCTGGTTTCAGTCAAATATGATGAGAGCTCTGCTTTTTTTGAGACCAAACCTCAGCACAAAATCAAAGAGTGAATGTTGCTTACAGGAGCACCTCAAATCAGAAAATAGTTTGTTTACTTCAGGAATTCAATTCAAAAAGTAAACGCTGTGTATTAGAATCTCAAGCAGTTATTTCTGCTACAGGAAGCAGAATTTCCTTTGAATATTACAATATGGCGTAAAACCCAATAAAAACAGCATTTTTAAAAATGACACTGTGGCCTACTGAAATAGCATACGCACTCAATGCTTCAGGACGGAGAAATCCACAAAGCTTATCAGTGCAGAGAAACAGGAAGTGCTCTAAAACATCCTGGTAGACCTTACAGACTGAACACAGCGGTCCAACCAAAGCAGGTGACATGGCTCCCAAAGTGGTTCATGACTGAACTTCACACTGGACCTGGAGTCCAAATCAACTTAAATTCTGTCAATATCAGCCTTTTTCCTTCCACTTAACTTCCCAATGACATGACTGGATAAAGTGTTCTGTTGATTTTTGTAACAAATACTTACTTTAAAATCTTATTAAACTTTCTGTTATTTTTTAAACTTCAAACTTTTTTATATCAGAAAACATCTGTATTCAACATATATTTTTTTGTAAATATGTTAAATTTAACTAGAAATTTAAGAGTTTTTTTTTTTTCAAAAATGTCCTCCTCTATGGACTTTTTTCTTTTATCAACAATGCCGCTTAATGTTGTACCTTTACCATAAAGACTTTTCCAACTCAGGACGACGTAATTAAGGCCAAGCAACACAATAAAGATGACTTAAAACACCTGCAGGAAAACAAAAGAGGTTAATAAATGTTCATAAGTAAAGCTATAGGGGTGGATTTCTTTTTAATAATACGAGTATAATAGCATAAAACGTGATCGCTAAAATCCGAAAGGTCAGAGAGGGCAAGAAGCTGCATTGAACAGTTCACTTAAATGCCACGACTTTTAGCTCTTCCTGGAAAGATGATACAGCAGCACATCTGAGCCCAGAGTATTAAAAAGTAAGGCGAACCTTCAGCCGTATGTCACCATCGTGCCCTGAATGATCACATTAGTTTCTTGTCATTTGCAGACAATGAGGGGAAATGTGATAACAGCAATACCGGTGCAGGAACAAAGGTTTCAGTGAATATAGTCGAAGAAATAGAAAAAAAAAAAACTAAAATTGATTTACTTTAGTGCCAAGAGGCTAATAAAATGTGGCATACAGGCTGCAAATGTCGTGGTAGTTGGTAGGGAACGAAATGTACGAGGTGCGTTGTAACAACATTTACTGGCTGGCAGCAGCTGAAGACCAATTCTGTTCTGTCAGAGATCGTGCTGATACAACAGTTTTAGTTGTTATGTGTTGGCACAATCAGCAAAAAAAAAAAAAAAAGAAGAAAGAAATAAAAATTCATTTGATGGAGAGCGTTTCTTAAACTGCAAGCCTGAAAGGATTTTCAGAGTGGCTCTAAATAAAACAGATGTCTGCACCACTGACTGTAATCGGACTGTGAAGGAGACTAAATAGAATTAGGGAATTGCTTTGGCGAACGGGAAGGGGAATCCCCTCTGTGCGTGTGCAGTGGTCGATAGAACAAATCTGTAATTTAATTGATGTTGTTCTTGCCGTTGTTCGGCATTATTCGTGGGTGAAATGAATAAAAAGAGACCAAAGCTATAACAACATATGGTGCTTTGATAGGAAGATGGCTTCTGAGAGTCCTTCTGGATGTTAGTAACAATGATTACAGAAATGACAAATGATTAAAAAAGGAGAGAAACCACTTGAAAATCCTTTATTCAGAGAAACTATGAAATATGAGTATGCAGACATTTCCATGTGACTGACCAATACTAACCAGAAAAAAAACTTACACTGAATAAAGTTTGGAAACTTTTAAACCCACAAGTTTTCCAAATATTGGTATACTTTGTGCAACACAGTAGTGTTAAATACATAAATACATATAAATACATTGATTCAATATATTGTGCAGCTCTTATAAGAAGGCAGACACGATTCCACATTTTTTATTAAGCTGCCATATTGTTAAAAACCTAAATATTTCATAATGTGAGCAGGGACTAGATGCTTTGATTTGTTAACAATAAAAACTCAAAGCACAGCATCAGTGACGGAGTCGAATAATAAATTTCTCTTTGGTTAAATATATTTTACCGCTGAAGTACAGCAAGAACTAAAAAGCATAGATGAAATGAAAGCTTTTCTCTAATAATGTAGCAGAGATGAATTGTTAGAGTTTCTACGGGTTTCCCCAACTCAAATTTAACACCTTTTTAAGACCATTATGAATGAAATTTAAGGCCTGCACTGTGACAGAAATAAAAAAAATAAAATAAAATAAATAAATTTGTACTTAACCCATGATAACGGGAAAAAAGCTAGCCAGATATCTAGAAAGGGTATGTTAGCAGCTAGCTACTGGTGGCTTCAACTACCTGGAGCCGCAGAAAGCAATGTTGTCGTTTCCGTACAACTCAAAATTTTGCCTGATGGAGAAGAAAAAGAAAAAAATACAAAAAACCAAAATCATAAAATATCCAGGATTAAATAGTCTTACTATGATAATATTTAGGACCTGAGATTAACGTATTAAAGGCCATTTTAAGACTTTTTAAGGATGTGCAGGCATCTTGTACTAGTGTTTGGTAAATACAGGCTTGAGCAGTACCTGTTGTAAATAATTAAACTTTAAATAGTAAATGTTCAACCATCCCTTCCATAGGATAAAAGCTGTAGAAATATCATGTAATACACACAAATTATTATGCAATTATTTCAGCAAGTTCTCAGAAGGGATAAAAGTGTTTCGCACACTTCAAATTATTTACCATATTTTTCTCATTTCCCGTACTGACTTTGCATCCTCTTCTTCACTATTGTGTTTTATGTAACATTGCTGCTTCATCCCCTCTGCCTGCCTGACTCTCTCCCACTGCGGAGCTCCAGTGAGCCGGCTCCCTGTCAGGCAGCGCGGCCCAAGGGGGAGTAACCAGCTGAATTATTGAGAGCATAAAAATGCTGCCGCTAATGGATCCTGAATAAACACACTGGCTTAGCTGCTGCTGTGGCATCCTCCGCTGCCACAGGGCATCAGGCTGAATATACTCAGGTTGAGGAAGCGGTGACTGGAAGCTACTTCTGCGGCTTTGTTTGTGGTTGAGCCACAGCTATGACACACACACACACACGTGGTCTGATCCAGACACTGCTGGGGCCCTGCAAGCAAATCTTTCAGCCTATTATTCTTATTATGGATGTAAATGCTGGGAGACAACAAGATCCTTTCCACATGATCTTTTTAACAGCTTATCAGCACTTTAATGGAATATTCTGAAGACTGACAAGGAGGAAGGAAGGTCATGATTTATTGAGGATTAAAAAATAGATGTACCAATCAGCCCAAGGTCAGAATTCAACACTGATTGGCTCTAAAAGGTTATTTGTGAGCCCAGAAGTTTGTTTTTTTTCTTTTCTTTATTGAATAAATCAAAATTCTGAACTCTTTCTTCTTTAAACTCACCCTCCAGCTGCATGTACTTTAATGCAATTAAGCCAAAAAAGGAAGAAAAAAAAAAAACTAGAGGCATATGAATTGATACACAAATGTAGATAAGTTTACAATTGTTTCATTTTCTGTAAAATCTTGTACTTCTGGAAAAAACCAGGAAAATATGTCTGTTGTATTACAGTCCTTAGGATAAAAAATTTAATTAAAGTCAAGGTCAGCATGAAGCAAACTGGAAATCAGGTAAATGCTGGATAAAGTTGTAAAACCTTACAACTTTAACTGCAAAAAGTAAGAGGATAGAATATTTCATATTTCATGTGATCCTCTGATTTGATAAGAAAAACCATGCCTCCTGAGTGCATCTCAGCATTACAGTATATTCTCCTTTTCGTAAGCAGAGTACATGGAAAAAGTCTGCAGCAGAACCAGCAGCAGAACCAGACAGAAAAGAAATACATAAACCGGCATGCACCATTAAGTTTTAGAAGAGACGGAGATTAGGAACAAAATCATAGATTTTAGCAATGAACTAAGACTAATGTCCAAAAAATGTGTCTGCTTAACGATTCTCAATCTCATTCAACCATTTCTGGATCAAATCAAAAGAAAAATAAATAAATAAAAAAACATTGCAGGGGGTCTTCATCTCATTCTGCTAGTACCAAAGGGAATGACAGGAGAGAGGAGAAGGGAAGGGATGGAAAAGCTGTCCCTGCAGCACAGTGGCATTTCTAAGATTATGACTCAACTGAAAATCTGTGTCACTCTGTGTTTTCATCTGCTTGGGCACTGTCAGGTTTTCATGATGCATCATACGCTCAGTGGGAGTGGAAGTGGGGTGGTGGGGAGGGAGCGGCCAGAAAAGGTGCCCGTCACTCCAAAGAGCGCTCTGACTTATTTGAATGAACTGCAATATAGCACCCCTGTCTGGCAAAGCAGAGCAACTAAAGCCTCTGCAGGTGCATCTCAATAAATCAACAGGTCAGCAGAAAAGTGATTTAATTCAGTACAAAAAGTTACATTTATCTATTATTTATGTGGAGTAATACATCTTAAGTTTTATTTCTGTTAACTTCAATGCTTAGCGATTGGAGCTGGTAGTACAGAAACACAATTATGTTGTACACAGTTGAAAGAGAGAAAGCCACAAAATCTAAGAGTGATGTACCCAGGCATATAAATGAAAGGTTTAGTGGAAGAAAAAAGTGTGTATACACCCAATTTGTGGTTCAGCATTCTCAGATTTTTCAAAATGTGTGTGTTCATAGCTTGCAAAGTGCAAAAGGTGACAAGGTTTCAGTAGATAAATAACATAAGGTCTTATTTCATTTTTGTTTTTGATGGTCTTTAATGGTACTTTAATGAATGAAGTGTTTGTTTAAACTTGACAACCTTATATTTCTAGTATTACGGGAAAAGGAGGGGAGATTTCTATGTGTTTACACTGTATACGGTTATTTGTATGTTTCCAATCTCAGCACAGAAGCTCCAGATATAGACAGACCCCTGGCATGAGCCGTTACTACAGCCTCCTGCACTTTCTGCTGCGCAGCGCTTTGCAAACAGCGCTATCAGATGTCAGAAAGCCGCCAGTAGGCATCAACTGAGCGTGTGCCTGCCTCGTGTTTCTGGAGGCCTACTGGGAAGTTCTTGTGTGACCAGCATACCACCAAATTTCATAATGTCGCGTAACATTCCCAAAGAGATAATAAATCATTGCAAGCAGAGAGGAGAAAAAAATAAGCCAGTAGAAGCAAAACACATTTGGTAATAATCGTGTGGAAGAAGAATCAGAGAAAGGCTGATGAGTTTACCTTCTTCTTGTCTCTCATGGAGCTCTTTCCTCGCACCATGATTTTGCATCCCGTCTCTGCTTCCAACTGTTTGGCAGTGAGTCCCCGGGGACCGAGGATTCTTCCCACGAAGTTATACTGTGAATACAGACAAGAAAATAAAACCGGTAAATCTACGGGAAACACACACGGTGTGAAAGAAAGGCCTGATCTGTGAGGAAATATGACTGACAGCCACTTCTTAACTAAAGAACTGCTAAAGATCATGAAATGGCTCATATGAAAGACTTTTTTACTTTTATTTGGGTTAAAAATAGTTTAAATAGCAAAAAAATGTTAAAGAAGCAGAGCAACTCTTGCATTACCTTCTAAAGAAAGAGCTGTCGGTCAAGTTTGGTCAAATATTCTGAACTCTTTGTTTCCACAAGTTTATCTAGTTGTTAATTTTAAATTATGCAAGAGGAGTAAGTACTACTTTTGTTTTCAAACAGTCAAACCCAGGCATTCATAATGGATTTATGGTGCTTGTATTCAAATGCATTATTAAAAACACCAAACCTTAGCAGAGAATCAAATACAGAATGAAACATTAGAATCTGTGGCAGTGGAGAAGCCGTTTACAAAGCCATTTTATTTTTTTTATTATTTTAAACAAGTAATCTTAAATTGCATCAGTATCAAATATTAAAACGCTGTAGATATTACAAACTTTCTGTGTTAGAAGTGACTTCAATTCAAACTCAGAGCGTAAAAGCTTTAAAATAATGAGTTGTGTCTTTAAAAGAACAGGGTGTGATTCCAACTCCTGCTTTAGATTATGTTCTTAATACCACTTTAAAATACATATATCTCTGAATATAAAAGAAAAGCAAGAGAGTGAAAGTGTGAATCAGTGAAATTTGGTTCATTTGATCCAGTTACACCTTTCCATAAAGATTTGAGTTAGGATACATAAGTCATAAAATATAACCAGTAAAGATCTCAGCTTTGGGAACAAGAAATACTCCCAGCGACTAAACCAGACCCTCACAAGCTGGGAAAGATGTCTGTTTAATCTCCAGCATTAGGAGGTATGACCCTTTTTAGCTCTGGCATATATAATTTAAATATACAGCTCATTTTTAGATCCCAAAGTGGAAACAGACAAGAAACCACCGGGGTAAATTGGAAGATCCTGAAGCTCCATGTGACGATCGTCAAAATGTGTCTTTAATACCATTACAGAAGTTTTTGAGATTTTATAGTTTTCCAACAAAGTGTGAACATAAACAAGTGAGGAGAATCTAAAACTCCAGGCTGTTGTTGTTTTTGTCCTTGTCGGACGGACTTGCCGACATCCCTGGCCAGTCTCCACCAGGAAGGACACGCCCCGTGGCCAGAAAGACGGCGGCACCCTTCGGATGATCAGAGCATGTGGCCACACATGCTTTAAGCCCGTTTCTTAGTCACAAGGCAACTGTCTGTTTGATTAACTCTAATCAGAGAACTAGTGCAGAGGGTACGTTCTGTGTTGTGTGCCAGCGGAGGGATGTGAGGACACACGTCCTCGGCGGTCAGCGCGTGGCTTGGCTTCTGGCTTGTAGGTAAATAAAAGCCCAGAACACAGCTGTCTGTCTGCATCACACAACCAGAGCAAACAAGGGTGAGACCCTCGCTCTGAGCTTTACAGTGGTACTCCAACACCACACCGTTTCTAACCTGGAAGCTGCAGCGACAGAAACGTGGGTGTTAAACTTCTTCACTACTGGAAGGGTTTCTTGTTTGCTTGTTGTAGGAATGATTTAAAAAAATAATTACAGTTTAGTTTTTTTTTTTTTGGGAGGGGGGGGGGTGTTGAGAAACTATGATATTTCACACTATTATAAAATCTTCCATCATTTTAAATCCCATAAGATTTACAACCATGAATACATTAAACACATACAGTGAATTACAAATTAAACTGCACACATCAAACAGACTGAAAAAAAAAAAGCAGCAAATAATGTGTGAGGTTCAGTCTGGCTGTAAAAACCTGAAAGTACTGCAGAGCACAATCAATGTCCTGCTCTTTGCACAGCTCAGAGTCACTAATATCTCCATACAAGTGATGGCAGAAAGTGTTCACAGGGACATAAATGTTGATGAGAATCGCTTCTGACAGACAACAGCGGCCTGATGGAGGGAAGAAGAGAGACGTGGAGAGGCCAGGCCGGGTGAGCTGACCCTCTTCTGCTGAGGACGGCAGCTAAATATTTGAGGACCAACACTGCCGGCATGTTCCCAGTCTACAGGGTTTTCAGCTCCATCTGTGTGGATCACACTGATGGTGTGTGTGGAGTGCAGTGAGCAGGTGTTGTGTCTGGCAAAGCTATCAATTAGCAACATAAGATTTAAACGGGCACATTTTAGGACAATGTATCCCAAAACAGTATGGAGATGTAGTTAGTAGCACTGGCTCACACTTTCCCCAATCAGCATTAAAATAATGGCCACTGATGGGTGAAATAAATAATACTGATTATATTCTTCATAGGCCTCGATGCAGGGTGGGATAGATTTTGTCCTTGACGTTAATGATGTGCAAGAAAAGAGATTTAAGAAAATCCAACAATGGGGAAATTGCATAATGTATATTGGCTACACAACTGAACAGAACATCTCTGAAACCTGCAGGTTCTGTTTAAAAAGGTCCAAGTAAAACAGAGAGGTGAACCAGCGACAGGGTTGTTGATGGACAAGGTTCAGATCCAAGAAACTGAATATTCACACCAACTCTGTTTAGTCTGCTTTAGTTTTGTCTAGAAAGTCTGATTCGTTTGGGAAGGTGTGCATATGTAATCAAACTTAGATGTAGACCAAAAAAGCAATCTCTGGTCCGCCTAAAAACCTAGGTCTCGGTTGGTTTGAAGTGAACTTGGAAGTGGTTCAGATGGACATGTAAACAGACACCACTTCAAGTGCACGGTATTCTGGGTAAACACAACCATAACAAAGAGTCAAGTCTTGCGCTAGCAAGAGACATGGTTCATGGTATTTAACCAAAGGCAAAAGAGAAATTTTACAACTTCTAAACTTTGGCACCACTCCATCTTTTCTTTTTACATTTTGTGAAGAAGGAAGTTGTGCTCATGTCCTCCTAAAAGGTTTTTGTGTCATTTCCATCAGAAGTTCTTTGTTGTTCAAAGAGTTTGGATCATTGTGAAAACCAACAGCATCAGCTGAAAACGTAACAACTGTTGCAACTGAGTCTACTGGACTGTCAGGTGTGAAAACACCCCATCTAAATCTTTTGTCATAAGGTGGAAAACAAAGATATTTTTCAGAAATATCGATGTCCCATGTAAGAAAATGTATCCATTCTCTTTTTGAAAATGTTTTATGCTTTTATTTTTAAAACCTAAAAATAGAAATAAATTGGTGGTTCTTTAAAAATGGCTACAGTAGGTATTGTGGCTTTAAATGAGTTTTAATGGGTAAAAAATTGGTCTATGGATGATAGACTATACTCCAATCTAAATCTACTAAATCTGAGTCTCCACTCCTTTTCCAAGTGTCAAGTTATCTATAACAGCCTGCCATACTAAGGGTAAAATATACATTTATTCTAAAGGCTTTCGATAGAAGAAATAATTGTTTTCCTAAGAAACTCAAATCTCACATATTCACATAGCTGTGTACATACAAAGACCCCTTCAAGACAAAGGCTCAGTCTGACATTAAAGGGCCTTTGTTTGGCCATAGTTATCACTGCTCCACAGGCGGGTTATGTTGTGAGCATCTCCACCGTGTGTGTGTGTGTGTGTGTGAAACGCAAAATAAAGAGTGAACTCTTGCAGACATCCTCGACACCCACAGCTGATGGTCGTAGAAGTTTCTGTGCACAGATTTCTACTTTTGGCATTTTCTTCCATGGATGCGGGCGAACAACAGAGAGACAACAGCAGCTCCATGAACAATGGTCACCGGAGCACAACAATTGTGTCTTTGACTGCGTTTGTTTGTGATGGTGGGGAGACAGGAAATGAGATCATGCTGAGGGCTCTGGCTGTGTACGCGGAAGGCTTATCGAAGAGCGGGGTGCGGCTGGCACCAGAATACCAATTGTGTATTAGCCAGTCGGGCTTATGGAAATAGGACGGAGTTCATTCAGTGCATCGCATCAAAGCAAGGTGGAACGACGGTGCACCAGGTTCCATCATCCTGCTCAATCTCCCAGTTTCTCTGCATCTTCTCACTTACCCTGAACTTATCATACCAATCATTTTAACACTGCACCGCACCGCTCTGCAGTTCCTCAGGCTTCTGTTGAGTCTTGTTTCAAGTAAGTTTTTTGGAGTTTACAGTGGAATAACTTGCATAACACCCTCCAACAGCTTCCTTTTTACATCCATTCATGGCTCCTGGTGACAACACAGGCTTCCCTTTCCTCTGTCGCTTACAGAACAGGATCTTGCCTTTCCTGATGTGCTTATCTCTCATCCTCCTGTATTTAATGCTCTATAAATGCACAAATCAATCCTTTTTTTTTAAACCACACACATCCCCTCTGGCCACCAGCTGGCTTCATCCCTTTAAATCACTCGTTCATCTTTAGGCTGGAATATTTACTTTCAGTTTGTTGACAACTTCCCACAACCACAATCCTATTTACTAGAAATGTAGAGAAGTCTGCTTGATTTTCAGCTTGATCGAAGCAGGTCGTTGATCAGCTGGTTGAAAATTACAAATGCATGCACCATACCTAAGAGCTAACAACGTTTGCTAATAACACTGCTGTGAAAAAGATGCCAACTGCTGGGAAAAACTCTCAAAGTTTGTAATTTTCAGCAGCAGTGAGGTGTTAAAAAAATGAAGTCACAGGAAGCACAGAGTGAAAATAGCCATTCAGAAGAAAACAGTATTGTTAGCTGTTCAGAGAGTTAAGAGTTCAGCAGGCAACAGGCAGCATAAGGGCATTCAAGGTAACTGTTCACCAACTCAAAGGGAGATCAGGGGTGTTACAAATCAAGCTGATCATGCAAAATACTAATAATAAGATGTTAAAGACAGTTGAAAGTGTTGCCTTTGTAATCATGCTGACTTGGTTTTGAAATGCTATTGAAGCCCTGAAGAACTGCAGAGCCCCTCTCACACAGTGGGACATCACCATCAACTGATACATAATTGACAGGCTCCTGTATAGTTAACATAAATGAAAAAGTGATTTGAGAATTAATCACAATTAACAGTCAATTAACACCAAGTTAGGCAAAGCTGTAATGTGACTAAGCTGATTTTGGTGCTCTGGAGGTGAGTAGGTAGCTTTAATTTGCAACGTTTATGCACACAAACATGGAATTTGACTTCAATTTCACTTTGCCCTCAGTACAGAAGCTTGAAATATAAATATATGAAAAATGCGATAAAGTTGAATTAGTGAAATATGCATGGTATTGATCAGAGTTCCTCATAGAGACAGCCTGGGGGAAGAAACTGTCTCCGTGAGGGCTGGTTTTACCAAATGGCGCAAATCTGTGGGCAAAAATCCAAACCATTTGTGTCCAGGATGTGTGGGGTCTGCAGAAATGTGGGAAATCATTTTCAAGACTGTAGATCATGTATAGAATTTAAAACAAAATATGTCATAACTGTGTTCCAAAATCTGGAATATTTCCTTGTATTTGTAGTTTTTAATTGCCAGTAGGGAGAAAGACAGTCTTGTATCTTTTGGCTGCTTTTTAGAAATCATAGTTTTATTTTAGGCTTCATTGTTAACAGTTAAATGTTTAACTATCTTTACTTTCCACCCAGTCAAAACAACTTGGAGATGAAAGGCAGCAGCCATTTTATTTAGGATGTCTCACAAGGAATTAGAGTGGTAAAGAAGTGAAAATTAAGGATTCAAGTGGTGACATGTTAACCTGCAGGAGTTAAATCTCTCTCTAATCAGCATGCCTGGTTTGCTGCTCCTAGTCTATAGCTCTATTTGTGGATTCCGTTGAAGTTTATTTTAGGGTTGCAATACGGATGGAAATGCAAAAGACGGAGAATAAAAGGAGTGACGCTCATTTGAATTATCTATCCATCCATCTTAGTGCATCAGTTCGAGTAATACGTTTTACTCGTACCCCAGGGGTCACATTATTATCATCAAACCACAGGGAATAAATCCTCGCCAATCCTTTCCCTTCTTTAATTATTCAGAGGTGCCACTGTTGTATTGGTCTCAGGAATCCTCTATCAGTGGGATCTGGCATGTGAACGCTGTATCCGATACTGCAGATAAAAGCTGACACCGTGTCCCCAGTGACACTTCTGATCCGTGTGTGGTCAACCTGTTTCCTTCGTCCTTCCTCCTCGTTTTTCCACATCTCTGCCTCTCAGCTTAATGATGCGCAGACAGACGGGGTGAGGAAGCACAGAGGACTGTTCTCTTACAGTATCAAAGCACCGGTACGCAAGCTGCTGTTAGAAGTGGTCCCATTACTGCCCTGAAAGCTTATACTGTTGTCATTTATCAAGTTAACTGGCTTTAAAAGAAAAAAAACTAAATTCTCCTTGTTTAAGTTATTATTTTAATTACTTAACGAATAGGTAAGTAGAAAGCCATCAGTTCATTAAATATTGTCCCCATCCATAATTGCTGAATAGCTGCAGTTATTAAAATCCTCTAACCTACCACTCTGAAGTAAGTTGAGGTGAGTGTTTCGGCACGTTGCCAGCGCTGGTAATGACTTAAGGGGGTCAGGAAGATATCAGAAGCTAGCATGATAAGTGATGACACCCTCATGGGAACAACTTTAATGACTTTTCTTGTCCAGGGAAAATGGACCAGGAAAGTCCGCACAGTTTTACTGCAGAGAAACAGAGTCGAGATTTTCTCTCTGCAAACTATTAAAAGTCTGGAATTCTCAAAGCGTGAAACACTACAGCACCGCACAGCGATTCAAAGCGCTCCATAACTACCTTTTCACACATACCTTAGGTTTTCCCCTGTTCTGACGCCAAATTGTTAAAGATGCACTCTGAGGTTAGCTGCAGACCAGAAGCAGACAATTTACAACCTGATCTGCCCTCATAAACTTAAAATCGGATCAGTTTCCTACTAGCGAATGCACCACACCAACAGGTCACACGCACAACACTCTTCAGTGTGGATATTGAGTGAAGATGAGTAAAAGTTAGCCAGGTGGTTAAAATGAAGAGTTAAGAAGTTACTTTAAAGAAATGCCAAAGGAGATAAAAGGGACGTTTAATGGATGCAGAGAGATTTCAAACCATCTCTTCCATCCATCATTTTCTTCAAGTTCATCACCAGAAATCGTTCCTGCCCACAGCATCACCATCTACAACAACTATTTTAAGATACTCAGATGACACAAGTTACGGTGACATTTAATTTCCCTTCAGTTTAAATGAAAGTGTTTTTGAATTGAATCAATAAATGTGTAAGGTTCATGTTCAAAAGCTGTTGAATCAAATTTTTGTTCAAGGTGTACAACTAACAAAAGTTACCGATCTTTTGTCTACAACAACAAAGCAGACAGATACTTTGTCTGTTGTTTAATGAACAAAGCTGATTTAAAATTCAACACTGATTATTGTCCCTAAGTAATAGAAGCCAATTATAAAAATACGCAGATGTGCTCGAGGCTATTTAGTTCAGAGACGACGGTTGGGCCACAAGAGGGGAGACTGGGGCTTAAAGGGGTTTCATCAGAAAGGTAAACAAGCTCAAGTGACATAACTCGCTGAATGTGGGAAAACATCAGAAGCTGATGTTTTTACACTCCTCGCTGTGAGAACCAGCTACTTCTGCGCTCACAAGCTTGAAGGCATTCTAGAGTTCAGGCGGTGCTGTTGACCAGCTAACTCAGAGTCCAGTTTCACACAGTCAGCACAGCAGAGGTGACTTCCACAATCGTGTGTGTTTGCAGCCAGCAGCTGACCAGTCCTCCTGCTCACCACGGCGTTCTGCTTCAACAAACATAAATACCAAGCAGGGGGCTAGAGCAGAAACAGACATGCGTTCAAAAGACCTGCGACACATGCGATCAAACGCCTGAAGGTCAGCGGAAATGACACGCGGAGCTGCCAGTCAGCTGCCTGGCGATGTGCATGTGCTTGTTCGGAGAGCAGCCCAGCCATAGATACGGTTTAATTGAAGGTTGAAGTTATCAGATAGCATGCGACTCGGCTGTCAGTCAAGATGCAGTCACCGCGGTGGCGCTTGACAGTGTTCTGCACCGCTGACGACATCAGGAAATGGCTGACTTTCAAGAATGGTGAGGGGGCGGTTAGACAGACAGAATGATGGCGATAAGTCATACTCACAAACACATTAGCAGACTGATGTGGAGGGAGGTGGAGTAGGGGACACAAAATCAGAGGAGGGACACACTTAAGGGAATTAGAGTAGAAGTGGGCTGGCAAGGAGAGTTATTCTGGTAGAGTCAACATAGGAACCAGGCACCAGGACAATCTAATTATCTAGAGAAACCTGGACCTGGCACATGCAGCCGGGTTGACAAGAGGCCTGGTGAGTGGGTGGGACCTTAGCCTAAAGAGATGGCAAATCGTTGGAAGAATTTTGTTTTTAAATCTGAGGAAAAAGTGAGCAGAAGTTTGCCAAAAAAAAATGAGGGGAAAAAAAAGCATCAACGCTGCCAAATCTTCTACAGGGGATGACGTGATGCCAAATCAGAGAACATCATTATCTGCTTTCATTGGAGAACCTGGAAGTCAGGAAGATGTGAACCTCTGGATATTTTTAAAAATTGTGCAATTGGGAAATGAGCTTGAAAGTTTTGAGTCCTCAGCAGGGTGTCTTCTCCTTCAGCAGCAGACACAAAGTGACAGATTTCCCTTCCGTCGTTATTCATTTATTTTCTCTCTCTCTTTTTGCATCATCCACTCCCTTACCTTGCATCTAATTAGCTACGCTCTTTATCCTTCCTAAAAATACAAACGGGATACGAAGACATCGTGACTCACTTTATTCAGACGTCTTAAATCTCAGAACATGACAAGCTCAGCTCTTGAGGAAGTCCGCTGAACATTTTTCCACTGGTTGCCTGCAAAACCCATTTTTTTACTCCAGCTACAGTTTTTATAAGTTCCAGCAGTTGCATTTAAAGCTGCAGCTTATTAGGCAAACATGTAAATATAATATTTTTTTCAGAATATTAAGACTGTATCAGTATTGTTATGGATATTACAAGCAGTTAAGAGTTCACCCAACTAGCGACATATGTATTTGGGGTGCAAACCTTGAGTGTTGCACAATATTAGGAAGCGATATGCTGGTTGGAGGTGGAGGAGAGACTAAATATTTCAACGCATCGAGATGCAGATATGGACAAGTCAGACTAAAGTTAAACTATGACGTCATTTGAAGGAAAGCAGAAGGTGTGAGAGCGGTGAACGAGAGTCACATGGCTCTAAATATAAATGAGCTTCATAAGAATGTAGCATAGTAGCAGCAAGTTGCTAACAAGGATTTTGGTCATCTTGGACTCATTATGTATAAGTTCAGAGTTAGTCTGAAATGTGCAGAGATCACTGGTGGTACGGATGTTTCTGATGCTTATTCTGTGATTTTTTTTTGTCTAAAATATTTAATCTCAGAGTATGTTTGTTTGTGTACGGCAGCACTCGGCAACCTTTGCAAGCTAAAAAGCCATGTTTGTCCTCAGTCCAGTTAAATAAGCCTCGTTTAGAGTAGCAAAAGTTCCCTGACCTTTTGAAAAAGAAAATATTCACTACAAGAAATTTGTTGTCATTTTTTAAAAAACCACAGCTTGTGTGCGTATTTTTAGATTTTAAAATAAAGAAAAACACAAAATCTTTACAAAAACCGGATGAATTTACTTCTATGGGATGATAATATTTTTGGAAAATGTAAAAAAAAAAAAAAGAAAGAAACATGGTGTAGATATTAGATCTAGAAAATATTACTGGTTACATATAAGGTGTGCCTTATACATAAAGGCACACCTTGCATCATTTTTAAAATGATTGTGTCATTCTTTTGTGGAAATTCAATGCAATTATGACAAAAAAAGACATCTAAAACAAACATTTACTGTAATATGTACATTTAAGAATAATTGTTACTTCTTTATCAAGTGAGGTGGGTGGGTGATCTGGGGTGACATCACTAATCAATTTATTATAACATCGAAGCTAATAAAATAATAATCAAATCCTGATTCCCAGCCGTGGTGATGGTGATGTAGTTAAATATTATGATATAACTGCAGTTTTTGTCCACTCCTCTGTTTCTCATCCGTCATCAACACTTCATACTCTCTCTGTGACCTTTAGTATCTGGAGCGCCGTCGTCCGTGTCAAGTGAGGGAAACTAACCGAGAAAACAAGCTAAACCTTCCTGACACATAGAAAATATGAGACAAATAAAGCATCCGAACAGCCCTTTGGGATAATCACACCGATGCTGTGCTGACTTTAAATCTGCTAAATAACTAGGGGCTTTAACTGCATTACAGTGTTCTTAATTGTTGGGGGGGTGGGGGGGGGGGGGGGGTTTCTCCTCCTGAAAACAACATTTACAGGGGGGGGGGTTTTAATTCCTCCCCAGCTGGCA